>KK115242.1:153814-208525 GCA_000611955.2 Stegodyphus mimosarum | reverse complement strand
AAGAACGTATTTATTCGCAAATCAGTCCTCGCCCCTAGTTTTACTAATATGAATTCGTGAAAAACTGCGACAGGAAATATTATGTAGTTTATATTTCCGAAAGATGGAGATAAGAAAAAAAAACCTGGAGAATTATAAAGCTCATATGAATTAAACATACAAGTGTCTCTCCAATAACGTTGTAGCTAGGTTTCTCGAAAATACCGCGTTGTGTGAAAACATGTTATACGAGACAAACGCATAAAATAAAGTTATAGAGATGCGTTCCGAAAGCTTCTAAAAACAAAATATTTCTTTTAATGGTTCTCCGTATCCTTCTTGGAACCTTAGGTACCTTTCCTCCTTTTAACACAATATTTTAAAAAACGACGGAGTTTTCTTAATTTTATACCAAAATGTTCTTAAAAAAATATTCTATATGGCAGACCGCACATTCAGCTGAACATTCAGTTCAACGAATTACGCACACTGCGCATGCCCAGAAGAGAATTTGGCGCAATTTTAAAAGAATGGCTTTGAAGAAATAAAACAGCTTTGAAGAAGAAAGAACTTTGACGTAATTTCAAAAGAAGATAAATATGGTATATGGCTGATGTTCTGTTATCTGGACGTAAACAGTTCGGGTTTTTAAAACTCGTTAGGTTGTACGTTGCTCCACTACTTAGGTGTAAATATCATTTGTAAATTCCCCAAATTTTCGTTTAAGAAGGATTACAAAACAGGAAACATGACATGATGTTGCTTATTGATTGTACTTCCGAGGAATAAAAGCAATCGATTATTTACCATGCTTTCCATTCATAAATACTTTAACAACTTGAGGAATATATCTAGTTTAAATTATTGAATTAAAGTCAAAGAAATTATTACAAATAACTGATACTAAATGTAATGTTTATGAACAAAATAAACCAAAATGAAATGAAAACAAAAGCAAGTGCAATAAGCACAAAAAAACGTCCATAGTATTGCAATCGTAAAGAGTCGCTAAGGCCAACATGACGAACAGGCTTGTGTAGGGTTGTTTATTTTTATTTGCCCTTTATATGTTAAGATAGAGAGAAAGGATCCAGATAGAGAGAAAGTTGAGATATTGTGAGCCGGAACAATCAGCATGTACCAACAATTGTAACCAAACAGGAAGAGTAGATATTTAGAAATTATACCGTCACATTTTTAGTGATTTTTAGTGAGTAGATATTTAGAAATTATACCGTCACGCCCACATCAACAGTACACTCTTGAGCATGCGTAGTAAGCGAAATTCGTTAACATTGATCAACTCAATGTGCGGTTTGCCATTACGCTGCCCCAGATATTAAATTTTGTAATTTTTGGTGAGAAAGTTATGCAGAAATTTAAAAAATTATCTTGGGGCATTTTGTTTTCAGTTTGCGCTAAGAATAATTCCCTTGGCGGAATTCTTAATCTATAGTAACCTAGTTACTTTCCTTTTTTTCATTAATGCACGACAGAAAAAAGGTCCATTGTTCATTCTTTCTAATAATTTTAACAAAGTGCGTAATTTTGTTATTACCGCTTATATTAAATACGTGAAATTTCAAAACGCGCCAAAATGTAAATTCACGTATATGTTAAGAAATTTTGAATAAAAAACTTTAATTTTTTGCAAGTATGCTTAGAAATACATACACTTTAAGATGTTAAAAACTTACAAAAAATATTTAAAAATACAAATTTTAATAATAAATCATAAAAAATGAGCGAATTATATTTATCTTAAGCCTAAATTTCGAATTCTGAAAAAAGGAATCAAGTAAGTTCAGTAAAAAAAGAGATATTGATAAATATATATCAAACTCAATTAACATTTAGCAGCTAAAATTTTGAGAGCTGATTTTTAAAAAACTACTCGTGAGATTTTTTACAAAACTTGGCAGTTTGGCATAATTTGAGTCGTAGAATCGAAATATGGAAAAAGCGTGGCATATCATTCCAGAAAAATTTGGATTTTGTGTCAAAATACCTACATTAGAACAATGACATATAAAAATGTAATACATATCCTAAGCCGCGCTTTGGAAACATGAAAAACGCAATTTGAATTTCGTAAATCGGCCCAGTAGAACGGGAGATACAGAACTGTATTTCCCGTTCTTTTAAAGAAAAAAAATATTTATATTCTTGAAATTAAGAAAATACTGAAAATATACGTGAAAACACATTCGATAACAATAAATTATTATTCGAAAAGGCAAAGAAATATTGCTAAAGAATTTTTAAAACAAAAGGGGGGAACGGGGGAATAAAAACAAACGTGAAGTAACATGTTTCTAGCAATAAAGTTTCCATATTTTTCAAATAAAACAACAAACACAGGGCAAATGCTCCCAATTTATCACGTTTCAAGGGTGATTTAAAATTCTGACTTTACCAACGCCACAGAAAATTTCTCAGCTCTTTTACGTGTTAATGTCTACTTAGAATAAACGTCTTAATGCCCTGCTTAATGTGAGCGAAGAGTCTGAGTCTTGAATCTGAGCCTTTAACAACCCAATGTGGATCGGCTGTCTTCACGCGTTCATTAATGGCGTCTGGATCCGGAGCAATTACAAAGCAATCCAAATGCGATCGGATGGAGGTGCACGGGGAAGTGATTTGTAGTCCCCGAACAGCCACTGCGACGTGATGGCAACACTTTTTTTTTGTTTCGCGAGCTCTCTACCATGCCCTATGTGACGAAAAAGAAAAGTAAAAAGAAAAGGGGGGAGGGAAGAGAGCTGGAGCTTTCAACGAAATCTTGGCGATGATCCAACAGCATTTCTTCACCTGACCCTAAATCATGTAAAAGAACTAATGCGATTTTAGACGCAAGAAACTGGGCTTGTTTATGTACGGGTCGTGTTACGAAAGGTTGGGTCACCAATCCAAAAGTCATTTCTTTCCGTTGGTCCCCCCTACTTATTTTTTTAACCGACATCGCTGTGGGACAAAATTCCCAAGCAACTTCTTTCGTCAAAAGTTCTGTCATTTTTTTAAAAGCGATCAAGACCTCATTCCGATGTGTCACGTAAACAGATGTAAGATCCTTCCAGCAGTACTATATACCGCACATTATTTAGCGACAGATTTCTATAACATTTCTTTCACGCACAGTTAGGAATACATAAAATGCCACCTAGCACGGTAATTCATTTTAAATCACACTTACAGCAACAATAAGCTTGAAAACCATTCAAGTGTCTCAAGCTTTCCAATCTACACACCCAAACGCAATCTAGCTTCCACTTATCCCAAACCGAAAAACATACAATTGCGAGTTGTCCCTACAGATATAAATTTCTTCTAAATGAAAGGAGAGAAAGAAAGAAAGAAAAAAAAAAGGCAGAGATTCTCCTAGATGAAAATAATGTTATAACGAAGTAGCAATAATAATTATCTATAATTATTGTAACACTTAATCGGTAATTAATAAATTTGTAACAGGTAAATACAGGGTGATTCGCTACAACTGTACAAACATGCCAGGGTGTAGTTGTGCGGTTTCACCCTTTTATTTCACAGTTAAATGTGGGAACCTCTTACACCGATAAGCGAATAATCGCTTCAGTGTGTGAACAGAGACTTGAGACTCAAGGAGGGTTCATCAACCTTTATTTCTGAAAATAAAGATTAACACAGTCGGCTCCTATCTCAGGGCGTACAGCAAAGCCTCCACTTGGGCTTGAACCTAAAGTAATAAGAATTAAATAATGCTTAACTAATGCTCAACTGAGAAGATATGGTCGAAGCTATTAGGATTATATCAAGGGCCTGAATACGGCCGTGCGTAGTAATAACTCAGAGAGAGAGAGAGGTAGCCTAAAGGCAATCGCGCGCTAGTCAGAAACTCTGGCTCTCTAAAGAAGTCAGTGAAATATCGACTTTTAAATACCACTCTTACTCATTTGCATTAAACGCGTTTCTAAAAATACATTCTGGTAGGAAATTCTAAGCTGAAACTAGAAGAAATAGGAAAGGTGCATGAACTTAAAATAACTGCTATAAAATTAGGATAAACATTAGAAGGTTACTCAAAGACAAATCGGGATCAGAAAGTAATGCAGGGCTGGATACGCGATCAAGGACTTTCTTAAGAAGATTATTTTTCATAAGGTTCATAATGAACGTGACAGTGGGAGTTACTGGGCAACCGGTAGAACATTCGCGTAGGAAAACTATCATTCGAAAGCCGCCCGGCAGAGATAGTAGGATGGTAAGTTTCACAAACAGGGCCTTAATGAAGTCAGCAGATACACCTCTAGCATACGAATCTGCTGATTGTAATGGTAAGAACTCTGTCAGTTGAGGCATATTCCACTGCATCACATATTTGCACGGTTGCATCAAAGATCTGTGAAAAACGTTCCTTCGAGACACGTGCTATAATTCTTTGAAGGGCGGTGGTTACTGTAGGTAACCACCTTTTCTATTGAACGTCTTACTCACTCGTGTGAGTGGTTTTCAAGACTGACCGTTCCATTGTAGCTCACTAGATGGGATCAAGAAACATAAGCCAGTAGTTGATACAGCAAATCATCTTCAAGAAAATAAGCATCAGCCATCGAAGACAACATCACGACGATGTGCACTCTGCAGCACCGAGAGAAAGCTTGTAAGAACAGTGTGGGAATGCAGCACAAGCAAAATGCACTCTGCTTGAAAAGGAAAAACTGTTTCCATGAGTACCATAGAGACTGATTTGTAGGGATGTGTTCTGTGGGCGGTGGTTATTGACACCAACCACCAGAAGTGGTATTTTTTTTCACGTGTCTTGGACAAAATATGTGTAATTGCCGTAAATAATTTTATTGTAACACCTGATATAGTACATAAAACAAGAGTTTTGCTGAAGAAGCTAATTGCCTTTTCCTGCCTCTCAAAGAGATAAATCGGGAATGACTGTAAAACCTAGATGTCCATCGTAGAGACAATGTTTCGCCATGCAAATGACACCCCCCCACAAGCAGTCACTACTTGGTTTGTTGTGCCCAAAACTACCATTTGAAGGAAGAACACTGAACTTCCAGTTGTACCTATACCACGAGCAGCACGTACAGCTAATGATCCCCCATTAGAGGGCCGCTTTTGCCCAACGGTGCATGGCGAAGGGCGTGATGGATCCCCTTTTTCTGGCTTCCATCTTATTCCCTGACGAGGCATACAACGCTAGGGAAGTTTGCTATTACTCGCATGTATGGATGGTGAAGAACTTCCATCCTATACGATCATGTGCAGCACAACCGGCATTGCAGGGCAACGCTTAATAAGCTCATATCTCTTGCTCTTCGTTTGGATGGACAATATTGTATCATATTGTATATGGCGAAATCTTGATAATCAACAGTTTCAACAGTCACTGCGCTTTGATATGTGGTTCCACTATGAGAAGGGTCTCAGCGCATTTCAGTCTTGATATTCAAGAGCACTTAAATGCTGTATCAGTGGATCAAGCAAGGTGGTCAAATTTATTGCCCGGACCTATATTCAGTGAATTTTGTTTTTAGGTTTTAGGGTTATATAAAGCAGCAAAGGGTCTAGTGTACGATACACTCGTGAACAATAAGAAGATACGCCCAGAATACTTCGACAGATAGGTGATTCCATGCAGAACCAATGGCAGGCTTGAATTGCAGTTAGTAGCTGAAACTTCGGACATTTTCGATGACCTCTCTTAATATCGGAGTTCTTCCATCTTTTTTATGAATAAAATGATGTTCCTCGCTTATGTGTTATTCTTTCATCTCCTGTATTCTCTGCACGCTTGCCCAAGATGGTGGTGTTTCGGACTGCATTGCTGTCTGATCCTTCTTTGAGAAACTTACCAACCACAGAAGTTTGTACACACAGTATCGAATCACTCTGCAAAATTATACTAAAAGCAAAAAAAGATATCAAAAGCTTTTCGAGATCCATCAAAAACTGTTATTCGAGCCACTAAAGGTGCGCAATGCATACTTTGGAAACTATCACTGATGGATAAGAAAGCAATATTACACTGATTTTTTTTACATTAGTAAGAAGCTTTATTGCTTAATTTTTGGAAAATACATTCAAATAGTCCTGTAGGATTCACATGATTTACACGAAAACATTCTAACATGAGAAAAGGACCCCTTACATATGAAAAATATCGAAATGCAGAAGCTTAAAAATTAACCTGAATGACACTGAAAAGCATAAAAATGCACTGGATTATTACAACTCATTAAGACTATCGATCAAAAAGACGAAATGGTTTCGTTGAGGCCTACAGTAGCACTGTCTAAACGTCGTGCTACACACGAAGAAAACCGCATGCAGGCAGGTTCAGCTAACGGACTTTTTCCAAAAAAAAAAGGAGCTAAATCAGAGATATTTATTAAAAACTCTGAAAACACTAATTTTCGCCCTCATTTTTCCGAGTGGCAACAATCCCGCACGTTGGAGATGAAAAATTTGTTTTATTTCGAGTAGTGTTGCCACTGCTCGCTCTCAGATCGTAGAAATTGTTAATAAAAAAAATTTCTAAGTTTTACAATGAAATGAAAATAGCATTGCCAAACATTGAATACATTATTCCCGATTTCAAAAAATCGTGGGAAGCCATTTCGACTGTTCCTATCTCCGTACGATCTTAATCAGCCGAAATATTAATTAAAAACTCTGAAAACACTTAATTTTCGCATTCATTTTTTCGAGTGGCAGCAGACTCGCGAGTTGGAGATAAAAATATTTTATTTTTGAAAGTGTTGCTACTGCTCGCTTTTCAAATCGTAGAGTTCGTTAATCAAAAATGTCTAATTTTTACAAAATCTGTATACATAAAGAAGAATATCTGTTTGTGTGTTTGTTCATGTTATTGATTTTTGATGAATTATGATGAATTGTTTGCCACATTTTCTCGACTAAAATTGAATATAGGTGAAATGTTGGATGGAACTTGAGCTTTTACGGCCATTTGATAAGAAAGATGAAAATCATTCAAAACTGCGTGCTATTGTTGATGACATAATGAGAGAGAATTAGTTTATTTGTCTACGGAAATTTTGTATGTGGGTTCCATATCGCATCAGACTGAAAAAGATATCACTTATGAATCGTATTTTTCGCATCGTTATTAGAGAAGGATTACAGCGCTATCGATCTCTCTGTTGTTAGATGCATTACTTTCAAATCCCACTCAACTGGGGTCTGCTACTTCCGCTAGTATAATATATTTAAACTCAAGAATGCGTGCTTTCTAGGAATTTGAAGATATAGGTGTAACAAATGAAAAATTAATGTCCTTGCCACTGCATTTAGAAAACTGGCACAGCAAATTATACAATATCTCAGTTGAATGTTTCATTAATCACAACCGCAACTACAGAGACGCGAGGGAACTAAACGCCTCTTTAAAACTTCAACAAATTAAAAGTTTCCTGAGAATAATCTCATCTATTCATAAACGCAGCAGTCCGTTTTAAAAGTCAAAGCTTCGTTTCGGCTGTTATCAGATTAATGAAACCACGCACCTCCCAGGAGTACACAATATCCAGCAAAGCAACGAAACAGCTAAACCGATTAGGTCAACTTTAAAACACCGGAGCCCTCGTTCTAAAGCCCCTTCCAAAAGAGGAAAATTCTCAATGGTTGAGAGAGCCGCATTGTAAATATAACGCGGAAACAGAAAGTCATGAAATACATTTTGGAAAAGGCAGTGGGTGGGAGTGATGTCTAAAGCCAACCAGTGAATGGCGGAGAGAAAGGGGCCTGGCAGAATTTTCGTTTCGGACGCCCCTCAGTGCCGAGGGGCCTTTGTCCAGCGCGGGGCTTGCTTGACACTTTCCGTGAGAGCCAAGTGACAAATCACCGGTCGAACTAGAAGTCTTTAAAACGGCCACAAACAACCTGGTGCTGGACTTTGCTGTTCTTTCGTTCTGCGAGTGCCTCGAAACAATCGAGCGCGGAAGGGTGTGAACAAGCTACTGAAAATCCAAAAGAGATCGCATTTCTGAGAATAAGGCGCTAACAATAGATTGTTCAGTACCTACGGAAACTTTTCTGTCGTTATTTGAATTTATTATACTTTAAGTCGAAAGCTGCTGCTTTCTCTTCTGTGAACAGTTTTACGCAATGATGCGTGCAGGAAAAGTAAAAGATCATCGAAACACAAATGACATCGTTCTCTTCCCGGAGAATAGCATTTTAAGTAAAATTTGGCAGTACCTATCACACTTTCATCGCCACAACGGCATGCCTTTGTTCCACCCTCTGCATTAAGAGTCTGTGCCGTTCGCCGCAGCGCTAAAATTGAAACAAAACGCAAATTCCTTTAAAACTTGTTTATTTTACTTTGAAAAATAATAATCAATTGCAATCAATAACAATTCTCACTATAATGATTTATTTGTGCTTACAAATTTTTTTTCCCCCTCCGGTACAGAGTTGCCATTGCTAGCATTGAAATCGTTGAGTCTGTTCATCAAAAATTCATTAAAGATTTACAAAATATGAAATAGATAATTAATCAAATCCGTATTTGGGTTTCCAGATGCCCATATTCGGATGGAAACGTACGCTATTCAAAACTGGATGGCTCTAGGTACCCTTGTTTTATCACAATGCGAGAAACATACATACATTTATGCAGATGCTTCATTATTTGATTTCTTTAAACATAATACCAGGCTCTAATATTTGCTGGCAACAATTTTGAAAAGTGAACCGACATTTACAGTGAACCAATGCAAAATGCCAAAACGAAATTAATGGTCCTTCTGGGCAAATTGCCCCTTTGCATTAAAAATAAAAATAATAAAATAAAAATCCTAAATATTGCATAAATTAGGATCTCTCTGAACTATGACATTTTTCAAAACAAAGTACTGCACATAATAATGGCTTTGATGTGCATGTTTTGCACAGAGTCCCTCGGCGAATTACATATGACACACTTCCTGCGTTGGCGTAGCCTTACTTGAGGTTGCTGTCATTATGTCCAAGTAATGTTGTCCTTGCAAGAGCGACATATCAGAGGATTTATGAAACAGAACGAGAAACGTAATAAAAGAAATACAAGAAAATTACTAAAAGTGAAGGGAAAACGAGAAACGTAATAAAAGTGAAAAACAAGAAACGTAATAAAAGAAAGAAGAGAGAAACGTAATAAAGAAAAAAGAAAAAGAAAAAAGAGAGTAATAAAAGTAAGAGAGAGAGAAAGAGAACCTACGAGAAGTGAAAGAGAAACTACGAGAAGTGAAAGATAAAGAGAAAAAGTGACAGAACCTACGAGAAACGTAATAAAAGTGAAAGCACAACAAATTGTGCTCTTGACGCCATCTTCTAGAAAACGCCATTCATCTTCTGTAAAGACTAGAGTCTGCTATACGCTAAAATGTCAATGAAATAAGGCGCGGGACACGCTGCAATAATATAGAAAAGCCTTCAGTTAGAGGACGAGTTATCTCGTCCCTCGCGATGAAAGTGTAAAGAAAGCTAACTAACAGCAAACCTAGAAATGGCAGCTTGATTTAAACTTTTACAAGCCGGTAGTTAGTAACACTTATAAGGTATTTCTCCTGCCTTCGTGGTGTAGTGGTCTGCATGCTCGACGTGTAACCGAGAGGTCCGTGGTTCGATTCCCAGCGAAGGCGTTGCTCATTTTTCATGTCTCCTGCTTCGTAATAACCTAATGTCTCTACACTGGCGCCCGAACTAAAAAGGTGGTGGATGATGATTCTCCACCACCGGATTTGGCGATAATGTCTCTACACTGGCGCCCGAACTAAAAAGGTGGTGGATGATGATTCTCCACCACCGCGATTTGGCGACTGGGTCCCCCAAACCCCAGTCGCCCTTAAAAAGGGGGAGTATATAAGGTATTTCTCCCGCTTTCTTCGCATGCCTTCGTGGTGTAGTGGTCTGCATGCTCGACGCGTAACCGAGAGGTCCGTGGTTCGATTCCCGGCGAAGGCGTTGCACATTTTTCATGTCTCCTGCTTCCAAAAAAAATCGTAATGTCTCTACACACTGACATCATTTTTTCGTACGTACATTGGTAATCCTATCGATCAGAGGTTCCAAAACACCTCTTTTTACAAAAAAAAAAAAAAAAATTCAATGCACCCTTTTCGATAATAGTTAATTATGCCAAATATTAAAATATCGTTGCATATTATCTACACGTATTTTATCTGCCTATCTGTCTATTAAGAATCACAGAGTACAAATGAATTAAAACGACCACTAAATGGTTTTTTTTTTTTTAACCCTTGATTTCAACAATACAAACTCTAGAAATTCTACTTTACAAATTTCGTTAAGTAGACATCTCGCAGACTGTGCTTTACAACACCTTTACACACCGATATAACGACCGTAAAGAAGCGTCTATAGTATATGATTGGTCTGCGACACGGGAAGTAAGGATAAATATTACAGATTATTATAAAGGCGTCACCTAATGACGTAATAGGAATCACACAAACTTCTGCACTGTTAAATTTCGTCGTTTAACAAACAAAATATTTGAATTTCCTACCTTTGCAATACAAAAAAGCACATCTTAACACATCCCCCTCCTGTAAAGGTAACTTCTCCCTACAATCTCGTTCATCATAATTACACGGGGAGCTCTACCCTACCTCAATATCTCTTAAATAATCGGTGAATAGTAATAAAAATAATATCACGTGAAAAGTTAGAGGGTGAGCAGGACGAATGGAACTCACCGGAAAAAAAATCTTGCAAGGGACTACAGGGGTTGAGATGAGAGGTACGGAAGGAAAAATTCAAAGGGGGGGACAGCACAGCGACAATGGCTAATCCGAGCTGCCACGCGCAAGCCACGTGCCCCCCTTAACGTCAATGTGCCCTTCTGTTGTTCCATCCCTGGTTTTCCTGCCCACTCGACCTCCACGCGTACAGGTGATCGATTCACCTCAGGCTTTCCTGTCCAACCCCCTCCCCCCATTCTCTCAATATCAAACTACACCTCCCTCCTCTCACCGTATAATTCTCAGTTCCCTTAAAAGTAAAAGCGTCCCACTGCAATATTCGGCGATCAATCGCTAAAACTTTATTTTAAAAATTACTTTTCCTGAGGAAAAATTTTAAGTTCGAGTTTCTGCTGCTACAGTAAAACCGACATACTAATTTAGTAAGTTGACGTATCAAGTTATCCGAATTTAACAAGTTGTATCAAGTTATCTTAGATTAATAAGTTGTTGCATTAAGTTATCCGACTTTAACAAGTTGTTGTATCAAGGTATTCGAGTTTAACAAGTTGTTGTATCAAGTAATCCCAGTTTAACATGTTATTTTATCAAGTAATCCCATTTTAACAAGTTGTTGTATCAAATAATGTCAGTTTAATAAGTTGTTGTATCAAATAATCTCAGTTTAATAACTTGTTGTATCAAATAATCTCAGTTTAACAAGTTGTTGTATCAAGTTATTCGAGTTTAACAAGTTATTGTATCCAGTAATCCCAGTTTAACAAGTTATTTTATGAAGTAATCCCAGTTTAACAAGTTGTATCAAATAATTTTAACAAGTTGTTGTATCAAATAATCCCAGTTTAATAAGTTATTGTATCAAATAATCCCAGTTTAACAAGTTGTTGTATCAAATAATCCCAGTTTAATAAGTTATTGTATCAAATAATCCCAGTTTAACAAGTTGTTGTCTCAAGTTATCCTAGTTTAACAAGTTGTATCAAGTTACCCCAGTTTAGCAAGTTATTGTATCAAGTTATCCTAGTTTAACAAATTATTGTATCAAATTATCGTAGTTTAAAAAGTTGTTGTATCAAGTTATGCGAGTTTAATAAGTTGTTGCATCAAGTTATCCGAGTTGCACAAGTTGTTGTATCAAGTTACCTCAGTTTAACAATTTGTTCTATTAAATTATCCTAGTTTAACAACCTGTATCAAGTAGCAAATTATCCTAATTTAACAAGTTACATGAAGTACCAAATTATCCTACTTTAACAAGTTGTATCAAGTACCCAATTATCCTACTTTAACAAGTTGTATCAAGTACCCAATTATCCTACTTTAACAAGTTGTATCAAGTACCAAATTATCCTACTTTAACAAGTTGTATCAAGTACCCAATTATCCTATTTCAACAAGTTATAATGCAATATACGACTGTGCTACAACCTTCCTGGCCGATAATAATCGACCTCGAGGTTAACGCTGCACACCCAACACAGATTAAAACAAAAATACAGTTAAAAACACCAAACCGAAATTCCCAATATCGTTATTTTGCCATTTATAAAATTCATCAAATCCTTTGCAAATCTAAGCCCTTTCCTGCGGCAAGAGAATTCCTTTATGTTCCCATGTTTTTCCCCTAACATGTCGCAATAATGCTCACTCTTCGACGAAATGTCGTGCATTGCCTTTAGCACTACAAAGACTATTATTTTACAAATAAAATCTTTTCAGGTACGCCGGGAAGTACCCGTGCCCAGTAATTGTGTGATTGTAATGAAAATCACATATCATTCTCATATTTTTAGAAACTTTAAAATTCACCAAATAATCTTTCCTTTTTCCCGAAATGTTCCATTTCTCTTTCCAGCAATCATAGCAGAAATCCTTTGATTTTACCAATAACAATTCTTTTTGATGCCTGAATATCGAACCCATCCCCGGCATTACCCATAGCAGCCTCTTTTTGGCCAAGCATGTCGCCCCTCTCATTGCCTATAACATCAATACGGGCTTTCAACCAGTTCATTATATTTTCTTAACTTTTACAAGGAGATCTTTCATATATGAGACCAAAATATTAGTGTTATCATCATCTGGTATCATATTGTCCTAATTTAACCAAGTTGTTGTATCAAGTTAGCTTACTTGGACAACATAACTTGTTAAATTAGAACAATTTGATACCAATTAAGACAATTTGAAAGCTACTATATCAAGTTATCCTACTTCAGACAACTGCATAAGGTGTTGTTTCTGAAAGGAACCAAACACAGTAGCATTATATAAATAGCACATATCATATCTACTTTCAAAACATTCAGCAAGTTTCACGAATCCAGGGATTTTCGCCAGACCAAGAAACCACGTATCATATCCTTTGTCATTACTGTTATAATACTGATATTACTCTGTTCTAGTCTCCATACAGATAACATTCGACTTTATATGGAACAAACGGATTTAGTCATTGCGATGGTATGTATCTTTGTTGAACCTTAGTAAGAAATTTACAGATTTACATAAGTTATTTCATTTCGTTTCCTGTGACATGTTGCATTTTTTGTGCTTCGAATGATGGGTATAATTTGTGCATTTGATTTTAACAACACATTAACCATAATTAATCTTAGAAGACTTAGTCCTTAGATATACAGAATAGTCAATATTCCATTAATAAAGCCAGAGTTAATTATTTGAGGGTCAAAGTCATTATTCAAATTCAGAGTCAAAATCTGTAATATTACTATTTGTAAAAACATGCTAAATAAATATTTTAAATATATTTTGCAAATTCAGAATATTTCTCGCTTTGAGGTTCGTCGCCTCGATCTTTCGGTGCATTTAGGACATTTCTTTTGGATGTTATTGTACGTTTATTTTGTTGGTAGTACAACTTACTTGTGTAGGGCTGTGTCTTGCTTTGTGGAACACGAAGAATTTAGATCAGAATTAACAACAAACAAACAAAAATTAAAGTAATTAAGTATCTTAAAGTGGTTATAAGCCAAACAAATCATTTGACTAATGATTAAATTAGAGTGCAAAATATTGTTTCCTGGTGACTTTAATATAAGGTATTTGCAAGGCGAAATACGTTCAGCACCTAGGTGAAATCCAGAAACATTTAGCTTCATTCAAGCTTCTTAAGTGATACCTGAAAACGAAGCGCGGTGAAATTATTAATAACTGTTTGAAAATTGTCAATTTTAGTACATTAAAAGTGGAACTTCGGCGATCACATGCTTCCATTCGAAAAGTTGGCGTCGTAAAAGATATTCTGGAAACCCTACTGTACTACCTAGCGCCCCAGCAATGGATGAAGCGACCGGTAGCGAGGACAAAAGGAAGCCGACTGCCACCGTAGAGGTGTTAGATTGTCCCGTATGGGTGACTCATACAATAATATTCCACGGCATCCCCCCTCAACACTCGCGCTTTCAAACTACCAGACCAAGTTACAAGGTAAACTATAGGTTCCCCAAATGGGGACCAGGTAGAAAATTAACAAAAGACCTAAGCGAAAGTAACTCAAAATCCTTGAATGTGGAGCAAACACAATTTTGTTGCTTGTACCTTATAACTTTAGCATTATTTTCCCCATATCTTAAAAGCACTGCGCTCTCGGCCTTCATAAAAATGAAAAATTTATAAAGAAATGCATTAGAGATGATCTAATTCACGAGAAATTGACCAATCAGTAGGCAAAATTGTTCTTCTAGTGTAACAATGTGTCAGTGAATGCACGATACTGTCACTCTTGTTCTTGTGGTGTAATAAACTGTACCTATGTGTCACTTCAATATAACTCAGACTTCACTGCAATAATGTGTCACTCATATACTTCTAGTGCAGTGTTTCTTGAACGATGGGTCAGGTTCCCAAATAGGGTCGCAAATCGAAATTTTGAGGTTCACGAAAATTCAATTCGTGTAAATTTGGAAAATTGTTTGTTGGTACAAATTTCCCAAATGAATGTAATATAATTTGGATCACCTAAAGTAGAAATAAGTTCCTTATATTTGCTTTTCAGTGTAGTATTCTGCTGAAGGTCAGTAATTTCGATTTGGATATCAGTTTAACAATTAGCATCTTGCAGAGAAATGGAATTATTATATTTACTGTAATGTGTTTATGTCTGTATCTGTTGATGAAGTTCATACAGACGGTATTATTTTTTTTTCAAATATTTTAAGTTTTCAATAAGTTTTCGCGTGCCACTGCTAAAACCACGCCGTGCCACACTGTGGCACGCGTGCCGTGGGCTGGCCATCCCTGCTTTAAACTAAAGCCGAAGGCATCTTCGTAAAAGTGCTTCCTTAAAAAGGTGCTGATATCTTCCTGCTGTTTTACCAAGAGTGCCATGTTATACAGATTGTCAATATTGAACTTGATCATTGAGAGAATGATCACCTTAACAACATCATCACCTTTACACCCAGTACTCCTGCGACAATTTCTCTTTTCCTCAATGTCTTACAAATATAAAGGTGTTGACACTCTTATGACGACGCACAAATGTACTCTTATGACGACGTACATGCAGTGGTTCCTTTATGTAACCGTTTCTTTTTGCTGTTAAACATTACTCGTCTCATATAAACAGCAGCTGCTAAAGAAAGGAAAAACATTAAATTAAATTTTAGTACAAATCCCCTACACAGCAGTACGTATATAGCAGATTAAAAAGACAATGAAACACATACTAGGACGATTAAAAACATATAGGATTCGTATCGGCAAATAATCCAAATGAACTCAATATGCTTCCGACCTTTCGACCTTCATGTCTCCCATGATTCAACGCAGTTCCGTGACGTCACCGTTAGAGGTGACAAGGGAATACCTTTCCGTCCTGTACACGTCGGGTTAAGGAACACAATGAGGAAGGGACAATACAGTTTGAAAGTCCGACCTAACGTAAATAAATAACACGAGAGGTAAGTCCATTTAAACCCCCAGCTGTCGCAAAGCATCTCGATTTGTTCTCGACTTCACCTACGGAAAAGTTTAGTATTGTAATAATAGGTAAATTATTTAGTATTGTAATAATAAGTAAAGTAATGTAATAATAGGTATATCAAGATTTCCAGCAAATTAACACGTATTATTTATTTTGCCATATTAGTTATTCATTGTAAAACTCTGTCGACAAAAATGAAGCGTTTTGATTCCTACACAAAAACCATTTATGCGTTTTAAAACAACCCTTCGAATCATCAAACATTCGTCTAATTTGCATCAGTTATCTTTCAAAACATAATGGCCTTCTTTATGGAAAATTATTCGATTTTTTTTATTCACTTTCATGATACCCGAATTTTACTGAGTAAAGTTTACGATTGGGTGCTCCTTGTTTTTTTTTTTTTTTTTTTTTTTTTTTGTGTTTTTTTTTTTTTTTTTTTTTTTTTTTTTCCTTTTGGAGATTCTTTTTTGACGCCAAGATCTGAGCCAGGAAAGCACAATTTCAAGACGGCGGCTACACAACAACAAAATAAGAAGTCAAAGAATTGCACAAACTCGGTGTCCATGTACACATCCATTTATTAACACTTGAAAAAAAATCAAAAGAACTGCACAAACTAGGCATTGCGCAGTGCCTTAACATTGCCCACGTACACATCGATCTATTTTGATTTTAAAAAAAATCATGAAGCTAAAACCAAGTTAAAACTCTCATGGTAACCACAAATGGGGTTTCATCGCCAAAATTGAACAAAATTTGTCTCTAATCGAAGGGGCACCCAATTCTAAACTAGAGTCTTTTACTGCTTTACAGTGTCTTTGGAATTCATAATTGTCATACATAACAGGTTTCTTTACGGAAAGGCGTATTATAATTATTTGGTTTAATAACCTGAATTTTCGAATTTTACTGCTGTACATTTTGTTTGGAGTTTAAAATTTTCTTGAAATAATGGTTTTCTTTATGAAAAGCCGTAGTATTCGAATTTTTTATATATTTTTTTATTTTTTGCTTTATTTGCTTGGAGTTTATAATTTTCATAAAACAATTTTTTTTCTTTATGAAAAGTCGTAGTACTTACTTTCATGATATCTGAATTTTAATTTTTTATAATTATTTGCTTCAATTATTTGAATTTTCGACTTTTATTGCTATACATTTTGCTTGGAGTTTATAATTTTCATGAAAAATTTGTTTCTTTTATGGAAAGTCGTAGTATTTGAATTTAAAAAAAAAAAAAAAAAACTGTCTCCTTTAATGGTTTTAACTCTCGAATTTTATTACTTCACGTTTTTCAGGGAGTTTGTAATTTAAAAAAAAAATAACTCCCTCTTCTACAAAAAGTGGTGGTTATCGAATTTCTTTCCTCCCTTTTTTTTTAAACATTTTTAATAATTTATGCCGAAAGGTCAATGATCATTCCACAAATAAAAACTTGCGATTCGAGCAAAAGTATCTCCCCTCCCCTAGAAAACGATATTATAATATTATTTTAACATACGCTTTCTATACATTACACATTTCTTCTTCAGACTACGTTTTTTTCTTTTTTTTTTTTGTTCAAATCTGCAATTTCACTTGACGTTTCCTTTTCTTCTTAAAACAATCTTTTTTTTTTTAACTTTATTTCTTTATTTATTCCTCTTCTTTTAAAACTTGAAGCAAGAGAAAGTTTTACTTTTATTCTTCCGTCAGACAGTACAGGTAATTGTCGTTAGAAATTGCATTTTTTCATTGAAAAAACAGAATTTTTTTAAGAGAATGTCTCGAACACCTGTTCAGAAGGTCTCCAATCTATTCTTGCTTATTTAAAATTTTTTCACCTGTAAAGGCTAAAATGAAATTGCGACATATGGAATAAAACATTTATTAGAAGATTGGTACTTGTAACCAATATAAACAAAGTAGAGTTAATGTGTTGCTCAATTACACAGTCTGGTAGCTAAGGCATCAAATGATTCTTGACAAATATGAATTACTAATGAATTAACAGTACATGAGTCTAATCAGTTACATCTTACCCCCATCCCCGAATATAAGCAGAATGCTGTTAAAACTCTCTAAATATAATTTTTTTGAATAGCATTTCATATAAAATATTTGAAATAATCACGGATTATTTTCTTTAACTTAATTACCCCATTTATTTATGCTACACACCAAATTCTCGTGGCCCACCAGTGGTAGAGCGGTAAAGTCGCTGAACACTGGTAGTTCGGTCCGAGGTTCAGGCAAATCGGCTGGGTGCAATGGCGTTTACCTATGTGTAACGTGTATAAGAGCCAGCTTTCCTTAGAATGTTATCCACGAAGGCATCCCTTTCTTTAGATGATAGCCCTCAAGGCTTTGCCATAACTAAATAAACCAAACCGACCGCCCGGTGGCGAAGTGGTTAGCGTGTCGCGCAGCGACACCATAGGTCCGGGGTTCGATCCCCGGGCTGAGCAATGTTGACTCCTGAATATGAAATCGATGATAAATCAAATACCAAATTTGGGTTTCCAGACGCCCATATTCGCAGCAGGATTACGTCATTCAAAATTCGATGGCTCTAGATATCGTCGTTTTATCACAATGCGAGAAACATACATACACTTATGCACATTCTTCATTATCTAATGTCTTTAAATATAATACAGGGCTGCAATATTTGGTGGCAACAGTTTGAAAAATGAACCGACATTTAATGTTTTCGACGCAACATTGCAAAACGAAAACAATAGTCCTTCTCACGGTCAAAAAGCCCCTTTGGACTAATAAGAAAACAATTTAAAACAAAATTTGAATTATTAAATAAGGATTACGTGGCGCATTAAAAAATAAAACGCTTACATTCTTCTTGAAAGCTTTGAGTATTTTTTTTCGGGGGGGGGACGGCGTTATTCTTCTCCAGAATTCCATAGCGATCTATTTGCGTTTAAAAAATAATCAGAAAACTGGGGGTGGAGGAGGCTCCGCTTCATGCAATGCTCAGAACACTGGCTATGGAGGAGTAGAACATAAATTTTTAGCATATACTGAAACACAAAACCAAATAACTCTTTGGCAAAGAAATATGATTTGAAATATTAGCTCTAATATTTCTCTAGATCAAACGGTAAGGAGTTACAGAAAACTTAGACCCTTTTTTAAACGAAGAATAAACTTTTTCGTCCTTCTTGCCATCACAAGTTTATATAAAATATAGGGTGTTTCAAAAAGAATCACCCGATTTGAAATGCAAATATTATGAAAAATACTGAACATAAAAATTTAAGATTAATTTTATATTAAATGACTAATCAAAGTTTCTTTACAAACCAAATGAAAAGTGCTCAGTGAAAGGTTTCTACGCCCCACATACGCAATTCTGTCATATGTACTCCACATTTTCGTCGGACCACGTGGGGACGACCACGTGGTTTCCTTTTACATAGACTACCTGCCTCTTGGAATTGTTTATATCTTTGCCTAGTGCTCCGAGTGGTAGGTTGCTGAACGCTAGGACACTGTCGATGAAAATCACGCTGAAGAATTTTACGGATTCTTGCTTCGCGAAATGCAGAACATACAGGGTGAATCTGAGCAAGTGGGTAAAATTTTAGGGGCTAACAGAAGGCAGCTATATGAACAATATTTGTCATAGAATGTATGTCGGAATGCAAACGGCGAGCCGCTAGGTGGTATTATACTAGTTCGACCGCCTCATTCGCGACGAACAGCGCAAACACGCATGCGCCATTCGGACCGAATTATTCTCAAAATAGGGTGGAAGGATGGAGACTTTCTTTCCCTCCAGCATATCTCTTTCCGGAGAAGAGAAGACTTTCACGTGACTTTTCACATCGCAGCAACTAATAACGCCCCTTTTGGACGAGTCTATGTGTTTTGGCAGAATGCCAGCCAGGGCTGCGTTTGAGAGGGTCGAACTATATCAATAAATGATATAAAAATGGTCGGTCCTCGCACCCCTACGGCCTTTTCTACCGTGATTACCGAGAGGATTGCTGGTAATACAAAGAACGAAATTTCCAGGGCGATGAATTGTTCGAGGTGGTCCCATAGCTTGGCCACCAAGATCACCGGATCTCTCGTGTTTGAAGTTCTTCCTGTGGGGCCATATGAAAAGCCTAATATACGAGTATCCCACTGAAACCAATATGGATCAAGCCGCCAGGATCGCCATTGTTGCCGGCGATATTCGATAAATGCCTGGTGTCTTCGCAAACGTGCGTCAGTCCCCCTCCCCCAGGTGTGAAGCTCGCATTACAGCTGGCGGAAGGTCTTTTGAGCAATTTCTATGAGCATGTTCTGTTAATAAAATCTTTTCTGAAGTATCTCCTCTCATTCTTGTATTAATTCTTTAAATGTGAGAGCGGAAAACTCACTTGTTCAGATTCACCCTGTAGAACGATTCTTCTTGCGCAGTCGCCATCTGCACCAACACTGAAGTGGCAGACGAAGGAGGACAGCTGGTGGTACTTGTTGCCAACGGCATGAAAACTCGACATTTCCCAACTTCTACCAGTATAGTATTAGATCAAAACGGATTAAAAGCTGAATAGTTAAGATTTTTTAAGATCGGATGATTTTTCTGAAACACCCTGTATATGATTGCCAAAGCATTTCTGCGTTAATTTAGTCGAGCGGTAAAGCTGAGACTTTGGGGACGTTTCAGATGTTGGTAGCAAAACACAAATGACTTACTTGCCAACAGGAAAGGACGCCTTTGTGGAAGTCTTTCCAAAAGAAACTAGATTTTTCAAAAGAAACTAAACTGTTATAACAGAGACACGTAAGTTCTCTGTTATGTCTCTTTTTTGGGTTTGGTTCGGTTTATTTGATTATGGAAAAGTACTCGAGGACTATCTGCTTAAGAGGAGGGCTGCCTTTGTGGAGGTCTTTCCAAAAGAAACTAGATTGTATTCAAGAAGTTCTCTGTTATAACAGTTTTTTGGGTTTGGTTCGGTTTATTTGATTATGGAAAAGTATTCGAGGGCTATCTGGTTAAGAGAAGGAATGCCTTCGTGGAGGACTTTCTAACAGAAACTGATTCGTATATACGTTACACATGTGGAAAACCACGAAAATGTACACTGAGCCAGCCCGTTCGCCGAAGTTAGAGCTCCGGACTGAACTACCAACGTTCAGCGACTTTACCACCAGCTCGGCTGCTGGTGGGCCTTACAGTGGACCTTTTTTGGATTACAAAAAATTATGTCATTCCATATAACACGTTTCACATAATAAAAGTTTTATTATACAGTAAAACTATGCTTAAGCTTTTAAACTACAATCTGAAAACTATATTAAATGGATATTTTTTTAATAATTTTTAATCATTTCGTTTTCAGATTTCGCTGAATGTTTACAGCTGATGAATAGTCACCGACCAGGAGAAAAGAATATCAAAGAACAGTTTCTTGAACAGCCTCAGAAAATCAGTACCTGCAGACACACAGGCTGCAACACGAGTCGAAGTTAAATATATTCATTCCACCCTGGTCTATGTATCGGTTAATATGAGGGTTCAGCAATCAACTAAAATGAAAGCGCAGCACACAAAATGTGTCCAATCCGGGCATCGGAATTCGTTTTAAATCCTTCCAGCTTACTAGGCAATTACACTCCCATAACCTCATTAAACCGAGTGCGCCCGCCGTACTTAGAGGGAAGTCGGACGCGGACTATTACCTTTCGAAATTAATGTTTGCACAAGGATATAGGTTTCAAATATACTCCCCCCAATATTTAGGGGCTTTACTTGCCCTCCGAGTTATTGTTTAAATCATTTTAGAGCGCCTCATAATAAGTGTTTCTCTCCATTTCAAAATGGCCTTTGCATTCCGCATTAAGTTTTCGATTGTATCAAGGGCGTATTTGGCAGTTTTATTACTGGGAAGGGGGGAGGAGAGCGGGCGCGAATGAAAATTTCCAGTTTTCGGTATTAAGTTGAGAAGTTAAATTGACTGCGGGTGGCTGTGGTGGAGAACGTATAATTTACATCCATGGAGAGACCACAAAATGAGGCTGAGGTCTGGTTAGCGAGAGGAGTGTTCGGCAGGGGGGGGAGTGAAGGGATGGGTCAATAGGGAAACAATAGGCGTGGGTGGAATATACACAAAAGTACAGAATTATGCATAGTGTGGTTAGAGAAGACTAGCAATTTTGAATTAGTTAGTTTGCCCATAGTTCATTCTCTCATACCCAACTCGTAAGCACGAAAATAAAACCGACTCATAAAGCTTTTATCAGTAATACTCTCTGATAACCAAATATCTTGCGTAGATCTGTTTTGGATAAAAGACGTGCATCTACTTTTCCCTTTTCAAAAGAAAACTGTGCGTGTATAAGGTTTATTTCAGCCACGTTGGTGTATAAGGTTTATTTTAAACATGTTATTTTTATGTTAATTCTTTCCTGCATTTTACCAGTACATGTGGTAGAAAACTGTGGTTAAGTGGTAGAAGAACTGCACTTTAAAGGGATTTAAAATCCTCTTTTATTAAACCACAATTATATACAGCCACTTCCCAACTCGGGAGGGATACAGAAAAATAATGACTGCACTTGGATCTAAACTGAACAATCCAAATAATTTAAACTAAAACTAAGTAGAAATTAAGTAGTCGTTGCTCGCAGAGCTATAACGCGAGGTTGGCCTCTAAACTAAATGGTGCGTAGCAAGATTTAACTAATACTAACGCACTTAGAATTACTTCAATAAGTAATAGCGTAACATCGCTAAGGCTTAGAATTTAAATACTAGCCGGTCAGGCGAACGTCGAATAGAGTAACAGTGGTCTGAAACTAAAAGCTCTCTCACACTGAGAGGTTCCTACCTCTCGTTTAAATAGAACTTGGCTCCACTTCAAATTAGCATAAAGCTGAAACGCGCGCTTATTCTAACGGGAAGTTGAAATAAGAACAGATAGAAAAAGGCAAATTAAAATAAAACTTTGTTACTTTAACTAAAACCTTACAACTTCAGTAATGAAGAACCAAAGTTTATGGAAGTACTTAAATTGCTCACCACATTATAGATATATAACAAAAAAAAATGATTAGAACCTAAAATATTTATAAATCCACCACCACCCCCGTCTCCAATGATCAGATGAAATATCATTCGGTCCATTATTGATTTTCTGTCCATAATTAAAAGGATATAGCACATCTGAAAAGCCAAAATTTGACAAACATGCTATTTAAATTTATAATTAGAAAATGTACATAATTAGAAATTCAATGCACCACAAAGAGAGATTATAAATAGTACAGTAATATAACTTTACAATTTTGTAATTACATACAATATTGTTATGAGACAATTTTGCATGGTAAGTCAATATTATGTAAAAATAGATCTTATAATACTATCTAATTATAAATTGATACTTAAGTTGTATTATAATAGATTTCTTCCTGTTTCTTTTTCAGTGGAATTTCCGCCCCCCCTTAATTTTACTTTCTGCAAACCTATCAATCACATCATCATAATCAACATTAGATGATAGATTAATGAAGAAGCGAACATAAAACTGACGGATTTTACAGTGTACTGATATTTTGTTTAAAAGAAGTTCATTAAAGAAGGAAACGTAAAATAAACTTTCTATTCGATTTGCCACCACCACCCCCTCATCTGATGTGGGAGCCCGGGGCGACTGTCCCATATGCCCCTGCCTTAGTTAGGCTCTGGGTGAGAGACCTTTGGATCCGTTCCTCAGAATGAAATTCTGGTAGCCCGTCCGCTTGCTATCAAGTCCTATAATTTCTGTTTCTTCCCTAAGCTATAAATTCAGTTTAAAAGGCGCCAGTATGTAACCGCCAGCTTGCAGTCAATCACTGTTTTTGGTGAGTGAACTCTGCATTTTGTTAGCCTGCTAAGGTATGCTACATTAAATGCTAAGTTAGTCTAAATAACAGGACTATATTCTACGGCAGATACGCATGTTTTCTAGCATATCTAGGTTTGGTTTATTCAAAGATGGCAAAGCACTCGAAGGCTATCTGCCTAAAGGGAGGGATGCCTTCGTGGAGGACTTTCTAAGGAAAACTAGCTTCATATACAGGTTACACATTCTAGCATATCTAGAGCACTGAACTTAGGTTGATCGTTAGCATCGTCATGCGCATAGACACTGTAACAATAGAAGCGCACTCGTGCTGTTGATTTCGGCAGTTTGCGCAAAAAGTCGAATAGGAAAGAGATGAAAATGTCGTTCCCTAGAATTTCATAATGGATTGAATTAAGCAACTACAAGGCCACATTCGACCCGCAGGACGCATTTAGCTGCCTCTGATTTATTTATTAGTTACCGTTTTGGGATTTAAAAAATGATTTTTATTTACATGAAGTCCACTAATAAGGTAATAGCTAAGTTCCTATCAAAAAGTGGCCTACCAGCGGCTGAGCGGTAAAGCCGCTGAACTCTGGTAGTTTGATCCGGGGTTCGAATGCCGGCGAACGGGCTGGTTGCATAGGCTTTTTTGTGGTTTTTTCCGTGTGTAACGTGTATACGAGCCAGTTTCCCTTAGGGACTCCCTTAGGGCTTGTTAAACTCCTTCTAGTCGCGCCCCCTTTTTATCACTGAGATATTTTTCGCGATCCCAGATTCCCATACTATTTACGAAAATTTTGTGGAATCCCCATAAGCATTGCGAAAATCTGACACACACGTGAGTGAAACTGTCAATTTTTTTGACTTGTACTGTAATATACTATTGCAGTTTTAGGTCATTAATTTCTAATTTTAAGACATATAACAATGTGAAAAGTTTAAATGAGTAACAGACGAAATGACATCGTCACGTGCAAAGCAAATAAAATGAGCGTGTGGTTTTAGGTCATTAATTTCTAATGCAAAGCAAGTAAAATGGACCTTTATATTATAAAAAGAATGCGTCGAAATGTTTCACTTTTTTCTTTGTCTGTATTATCTTATCTTTATCTATTTTCAGATACATTGTGTAAAAATATTTGGTAATTGTAAAATTATTAAGTTAAAGAAATTTCAAAACTGCTAAAATTTTGGGTGGCCCCCTTCTGCAGGTCCGCGACTACAATGGGGGGGGTGACCCACAGTTTAAGAAATTTTGCCTTAGAAAGTCCTCCACGAAGGCATCCCTTCCCTTAGGAAGATAGCAGTACTGTTCTGTTATCAGAACCGGATTCAGAAATGCATGTATGTGCATGTACATATGTGAGCATGTATGTGTGTGTTTGTACATATACTCATACATACACACGCACATACATTCATACATTTCCGTATACGGACCCAGATAGCCCTCGAGTACAGAACAGTACCCAGATAGCCCTCGAGTGCTTTAACATAATTAAATAAACCAAACCAAAAATCCTATCAAAAAGTAATGATTTTTGTTTAGACACCAGATTTCAGTTTATTTTCAAAAAGATTCATTTTATTAGCACTAATGGATAGTATAATCAAGGCAAATTACATCTTTATAAATTTCATTTTCCAAAATTTACAGCAAAAACGAGACAAATTTTCAAACTTAAGTTCTCAACTCTTTTAGACGCTGCTCTAAACATATATATATATTTAATTTCATCAAAAAGCACTGAATCGAAACTTACCTCTACACCAAAATATTTAATAGACTAAAATAATTATTATCATACAATTAACTCTCTTTAAGACTACCGGAATCCAAACGATTTTGATCTTCTGCTGTCGCTGTAGACGAGGTGGTGGTTTAATACCAATATTTATTTATTTATGCTCTAAGGTCACTTCCACAGGCGATGGTTTTAGGAAGGTGGCCGTCACAGTTTTGTTTTCACTCTGGCAGCAGTAAAACTGTGAGTCAGAAGGCACCCGGAAACATACGTTTGCATCCCTCGCACGTTTCTGCCTATCAATTATAAAGCAATTACTATATTCACAGAGTATCACCAAAAGAAGAAAAGAAATAGGTAGAATCGGAACAAGAAGAAAATCATACCGAAGTAACTTCTAAGACATAAGTATCACGTTACCTTTGATTTGTTATTTGGTGGAATGAACAAAGTTATTCATTACTGAATTTAACAAAGCACAATGATTTCAACAACAGCTCACAATAAAAAAAAAACTGAGGTTTTAGGTTATTAACCTTAAAAAAAAAAGATCCTATATGACATTACACTTATGCACTTATTACAGTGTACAACAAGATATAATATCAATTTGCATTTCTGTATAATGGCACTATTTAAATTGCTGTTGCACAGAAGTAACCCTATATTCAGACTGTGCGAGATGGTCCCCCATTTTAGGGTACTTTGGTATTATCGCAACCACCTTGGTATAACTCGCCAAATTTCCAAAAGTCGCCAAACTGTGGCATAACAGTTGCGGCGGACCGCATTCATATTTAAAATATATGTAACCGTCACATTTTGCGATGTTGAAAGAACTCGCCAATCTTTCACCAAAGATTGTAAGGTTATCGAAGAACGTCAGAGTCGCCACAGTACCCCCCCTCCCAGTGGAGGATGACTGCCGACGATCAGGTTGACACGTACCTTTGCGGAAAGTGCACACGACGACCAGAGCGGGTAGTTTGGGTTGAAGGAATGTCTGTTTGATTGTCGGTGTCCATTTTGTCTGGCAGCAGGAAAGCAGGTTTAACTCTATCAATGGACACACTAATGTCCTTGCCTTGTCGCTGCAGAGTAATCTGCTTCTCAGTCAGTTTAACCACAGCATAAGGTCCGTCGTAGGGAGATTGTAAGGGTCTTTTCACAGCATCCTGTCTCAAGAATACGTGAGTGCACTTGGACAATTGCGGGTGCACGAACACTGTCTTGCTTCCGTGAGAAGATGCAGGTACGGGTTTATGATTATGCATAGTTTGTTTAATTTTAATTGCTGCACAAACTCGGAGGCATTGTTCATGTCCGTATCTTGGAAAAAATCATTAGGTAGACGGAGAGTTGTACCGTAGACGAGTTCAAATACAGTAGTGTTAATGTCCTCTTTAATGACTGAGCGTAAGCCAAGGAGAACAAAAGGGAGAGCCAGCGTCCAGCGTGGATTGGCATGAGCCATAAGCGCCACATTGGTGACCCGGAGAACTACAGACTCCTCCCTGGACTGAGGACAAATGACGAACTACGTCACAGGCTCCGCCCCACAACCAAAAACGGCAACACAACGGGGTTTCTCAACGTTCTCCTCATATCGCATCATAGATGCTTCGAGGGGGAGTATACGGCGGACCGATCTCGAGAACAACTCCACGATCGCAAATCTGAAAAAGTTAGAATTCTTGAATCTAGCACAACGGAGCTCTTTTGGGCTAGCGGTAAAGAATTCGACTCCCAGCAAATTGACCCACGATCGAGTCCCGCTCATGCGACGCAGCACTTCTCACTGGCGATAATAGATGGCGAAACGAACTAGTAACTAACCAGGCTTCAATGAACCACGTGATCGCCACACAGTTATTCAAGTAACCATATCGATAAGTGTAAGTTTGAATAGGTAAAGTCGCCATTTTCGTACATGCTGTTTTTTGTTTGTATTAGAAGATTATTTTAAGTGTCACCCTGTTTTGCATTATTTTATAGAAATAGTTAACTATATTTGTTTACTGAATAAGTAGATACATCTTTTATGTTCAGAAAAATCTGACGACACTCGAAATTTACCTGGTGCGAGTTGTCCTATGACGGATAAAATCCATAATTTATTTTTTATAAAAGTTCGTTATGGAAATTTAAGGTTAGACACTTTAAACCATAATTTAATCGATGAATTAATTACCTACGAAATACATAACAGCAATCGAAGGCATAAGATCGCTTTCGACTCGGCTTGAAATGCCGGCGAACAGGTTGTTGCATGTTTTTTGCTTTCACCCCTCCATGTGTACCATGAATACGAGCCAATTTCCCTTTAAAAGGTCCTCTATGAAGGCGTCTCTACTTTTTCAGAGATAGCACTAAAAGGGTTTGCTATCTTATAATAAACCTAATCAGTGATACATTATTTATGTCTGTAGCTACAATGTAATGTCATTTAAAGCAAAAATAAATTTAACTTCTGACCAAGGGCTTATAAAACAACAAGTATTGCTAATTAAGTTTTATTTCTCGTTTCATCAATAGATGGCGCCAGTAGCTTAACTTCTGTCCAGCCATTCTTATCTTATCTAATCATTATATCTTATCTCGCTCATTAGCGCTTTTGCAGCTGAGGATGGTGGTTCGGTAAAACCATCGAAACTAGCCCTGTGAAAATTTAAAAATATAACGCTGATTTTTGTTGTTTGACTTCTAAATTTACAACTACTGCTGTTAAGAAATTTATCAGAATAATAAATTCATTGAATACAAGAGACATATGTTATATTTGAACTTTTTAACCATTTGAGTTTTTCATATTTCTAATAAAGCAACTTTGCTTTGGATTTGATTTATTTGCTTATAGCAAAGCACTCGAGGGCTATCTGCCTAAGAACAGGAATGTCTTCATGGAGGACTTCCTAAAGGAAACTGGTTCGTATACACGTGACACATGGGCAAAACCACCTGTGCAGCCAGCCGTTTGCAGAGATTCCAACCTCAGGCCGAACTGCCAGTGCTCAACGACTTTACCGCTTGGCCACTGGTGGGTAGTTTAAAATGCAAATGGATTTAATTCCATTCCATTTATTCTATGCGAGTGAATTATTTTTCGTTTAAAATTATTTCCTGTGCTTAGTCAGTTTACAGTTCGGAATCTTCAAAAGGCATTGAAACGATTCTAGAAAAATATTACTAGATAAATAAAATAAAATATTCTGAAAAACAAATTCTTGCGAACTCAAGGCAATAAAGTAAACAATTCCACGTCATATTTACGATACGTTCCCAAACATCAACGACTTTTTTTCCCTACCACATCATTCAGATATCTCAACCGCAAAATGAACATTTAAGTCAGAAACACGCGGAATCGTACGAAATGTTCTTCCGATAAGAAATCCTGCGAGAAAATACACTTTCCGAGTAGTATTGCCCCCCTCCTCCTCTCCTTACATCGCCCTCTCCATTGCAGACGATATTATAAACTCGGCAATACCTTTCACAAGAGCCGCGCTATCGCATCGGAACAGGGTCGGAAGTCGGAAATAATGCATGCGTTTTGAGTCTCATACTTTCCGGATAAATGCGTCCTCAATTTTTGACGACACTCCTGACCCCTGGCGGACCCCGCTGACATCCATCTCGATTTCGTCTTTGAACCGCGATCGTTACGCATAAAAGACCCAAAAACCGCAGTCGACTGTAGCTAGATAATTGCTCGGCTTTTGCTCGAACGTCTGCTTCAGGAATGTAATGAGGATTTGGCTCATTACTGCTCATTGATTAAGTGTGATGCAATTAGGCGTTGATTCAGGAATTAGGATTTTATTCGATAATACACTAATGCATGGGTTTACGTCGTCGGGAAATAAAAATGTCTCCCCTTAGGGTTGATGGGTACTTTTAAGAACTACGTTTCATCTTAGAAGAGTTCATTTTGTCTCAGTTTAACTCACTTTGTTATAGAATTCCGATTTACTAACAACGGCATTTCCATACAGACATGTTGCCTTGCACAATATTGCGAATTTCCTGCAATAGGAGTTAGTAAAACTGTCGTTTTAGCTCGCTGTTTGTTTAGTTGTGGATCATAATTTGTTTTGTTGAGTTCCTAATAATTGAAGACACTAACACTGTCATTGTAACTGATTGTTATTTAGTTCCATATTCGCTTTACTAACTCTTCTAACTTTACTATAATCGAAGAGATTAAAATTACCATTGTCATCAATTTGCGGATTTGTTTTAGTAAATGAGTTTCTTAGTCCAAGAGAGTAAAAGTATCATTGTTAACTCAGTATTATTCAGTTAAGGATTGTTGTTTGCTTCATTATTCAGTTTCTTATAATCGAAGAGAGTAAAACTGTCAGTTTAATTCTTTGGTTTTGATTTAGGATTCCATTTTGCATT
The DNA here is from genome assembly GCA_000611955.2 of Stegodyphus mimosarum. Lineage (NCBI taxonomy): Eukaryota > Metazoa > Arthropoda > Arachnida > Araneae > Eresidae > Stegodyphus > Stegodyphus mimosarum. The sequence goes on along the minus strand of KK115242.1, from coordinate 178,902 downwards.
ATTATTAAGAGTACTTACGTATTAACTCAAGCATCTTGGCGCAATACGGCGATTTTTTGACAGATGAGAAGGTAAAAGTTACTTAACGGGCACAGGTTGGTGGTTTGGTTTAGTTGATTATAGCAAAGCACACCAGGGCTATCAGCCTAAGGGAAGGGATGCCTTCGTGGAGGGCTTTCTAAGGGAATCTGACTCGCATACACGTCACACATGCGTAAAAACAACGAAAATGCCCATGTAACCAGCCATTCTCCTGCAATCGAATTCAGGTGATTCAGGCGATTTTACAGCTCGGCCGCTCGTAAGTTGGCGGTTTTCGCGCCTTTTTTAAGAAAGATTCCCAAACTATCGATATTTATCGTAAATCGGTAAACTTTATCAATATATGAAATAGACACATACTTTGGCAATTTAAAATACAAATTTGAATTATTAAATTAAAATTTCGTGATACATTAAAAATATAAAACATTTATATTCTTCTTCAAATCTTTCTGCAGTTTTTTTACGCTCTTCTTCTCCCGAAGTAAACAAAGATCTGTTTTCGGTTAAAAAAAAATCAGTAAATTGCGGGGACTCGGCTTCGTGCAACCCTTGGCAACAGCACCTATAGAGGAAAAGCATTTCTTCGTTATACTCTTCATAAAATTTTCAGCAGAATTCTTACCGCACTTTCTTCCATTGCTGGCAAATTCCACAAGTTCATATTTTAAAACTAAGTTTAAGGTAAAATAGTATCACTGTTTGTTTATAATAACGATTGGAATACAACAATACAACTTGGAATACAACAAAAAAGACGCATACGAAAATGGCGGCATTGCTTGACTGAAAGACTATTATCACCATGGTTACGGGAAGAATGATTATGCGCATGGTTACCAGAGTTTGGCACATTCTGAAAACTTAGCGACTTCCACTAACGTGGTTGCGATAGTACGTAAGTATCTTATTAAATTCCTTATAATCGAAAAAAGTATAACTGTCATAGTAACTCACTATATTTTGTTTTGGTCTGTGATTTGCTTCGTTGAGTTTCTTATAATCGAAGATACTAATATTATCATTGTAACTCACTGTTATTTACTTTCAGATTTGCTTTACTAATTAAGCATCTTATAATCGAAGAGGGTAAAATTACAATTGTAACTCAGTGTTACTAATTTGCGGATTTGCTTTAATAAATGAGTTTCGTACAATCGAAGAGAATAAAAGTGTCATTGTAACTCACTGTTATTCCGTTGAGAATTGTTATTTACTTCATTATTAGGTTCCTTATAATCGAAATGGGTAAAATCACCAGTGTAACTCATTGTTATTAATATATGGATTTGGTTTAATAAATGAGTTTCGGACAATAGGAGAGAATAAAAGTGTCAGAGATAAGAGGAAATAACACTATTGAATAATAGAGACATTTTATATATAACACTGCTGTACAGCTCCCCAAAATGCTTATAAGAAGACTGCGAGCCAATCTGAGGGACAACCAGCGGCCGAGCGGTAAAGTCGCAAAACACTGGTAGTTCGGTCCGGGGTTCACATCCAGGAGAACGGGGCGGATGCATGGGGCGCATTCGTGGTGTTCCCCATGTGTAACGTGTATACGAGACAGTTTTCTTTAGAAAGTCCTCCAGGAAGGCATTCCTTCCCTTGAGCAGATACCCTTGGAGTGCTCTGCCATATTCAAATACGCCCCACCACCACACACACACAAAAAAAAAAATAGGTAATATGTATAATTTAGATACTGTTTACTCCAAAACTGGCTCTAAAAATGCTGTATTTGCAACCATTTTTGGGAAATAAAAACAGGAGAATAGAAAGAGAATTAATAGAATAAAATGCAATTTAATAAATAGAAAAGGGAAAAAAAATCTCCCTCTTTCCTTTTATTCAAAAATGACATGACTTAGCATAAAAATCATTAAAGTAAACGCAAGCAAAGCATTATTATTATAAAAGTAATTTACATGTAAATCAGAAGTAAATTACAAAAGTTTTATTATAATTAGCTATACACGCACTATATATTACAATACCTACACTAATTAAAGAAACGAAGTTTTAGAGCATGGGAACGAAAATACCGTGAAGTCACCATAAGACCACCACTCACAGTTCCAAATGAATTTCATTCATTTTTAGTTCACATATTCAATACATTGTCTAGACTAAGTAACACTATTGAGATTTTAATACCCGCTGTTGTGCCATAACAGGATCTTAGTTACCTTTCAATGAAACACGCCTTTCAATAGCCTTTTCATTACCTTTCAATGAAACAACATCGGCCAGTGTATCAGGTGAATTCTGGCATAAAACTTAAGTCCAAACTACTGCAAAACACCCGCAACTGCCATCGAAAGTCAGTTCGACTACAATCCCAGCCATATAACAGCAGCTGTTATTGCTAGAAGTGAATGCTGGAGGTACTGATTGAATCATCAACAATTTAAAAGTTGTTTAAGTGCAGCTAAGCCTAATTTTTGGTTATGATAGTGCCCATATTTGTTTGCATTTGAAACTTAGCAGAATGGTGGATTTGTTGCCAATCTAGAGAAACTAAGCTTCGCAACAACAAAGATAACGCCTTCTTTTATGTTTGCGAATTAAAACATGCCAAATCCATTCTGGAATTTATTCGAGGAAATAAGTTTTTAAGATTTACCTCGTAATTTTTAATATAGATATTTTGAGTTTTTATGCATATTTTTGCTTTGTCGCGAAGTGAGAACTGAATTAATTGAATGAGAAATACTGAATCGTCTGTGAAAAACCGTTTCTTTCTTTCTTTCTTTTTTTATTTATCTCCTTTGATTTTTTTTTTTTTTTTTAAATTTCTTTTAGACATCGTTTCAGATTTATTATAGTACGAGGCGTATTCGGAAACTAAGTACCGTTTTGAAAAAAAAAAATAGTAAAACAATTTTTTCGAATCCAATTTTATTTTTACATGAAAATACATGTCTTAAACTATTTTTCAACATAGTTTCCGCCAATGATCAAACACTTGTCATAGCGGGTGACCAGTTTTTGTATACCATCTCCAAAGAAACTTCCCTCCAGTTTCGATAACCACGACTCCACAGCATTTTTCGTGTCCTCGTCAGATCCAAAGCGCTTGCCACCAAGCTCGCGCTTCATGTGCAGGAACAAGTGATAGTCGGACGGCGCCAAGTCCGGGCTGTACGGCGGGTGATCGAACTGCTCCCAATGAAACTGTCGAATTAACGATTCAGTGACACCAGCAGTATGGGGCCGAGCATTGTCATGGAGCAACACAATTCCTTTACTGAGCATTCCTCTTTGTTTGTTTTGAATGGCACGCCTTAGTTTTGTTAAAGTCTCACAATATCGTACCGCATTAATGGTTTCACCTCTGGGAAGAAATTCAGTAAGCAAAACGCCTTTCCTATCCCAGAAGACAGTGCACATGATTTTTTGTGATGACATTGTCACTTTGAACTTTTGTTTTTTCGGAGAATGAGTGTGGTTCCACTCCACCGATTGTTGTTTCGATACTGGTGTGAAATAACACACCCAATTTCATCACCTGTCACAATTTGGTTTAAAAAGTTTTCTCCCTCATCACTGCACCGCGTGAGAAATGTCAGGGCACTACCAAGTCGCTTTGTTTTGTGAACATCATTGAGCATTTTTGGAACCCATCGGGAACACAGTTTGCGATAATTCAAGCGGTCAGACACAATTTCGAACAAAACAGTACGTGAAATTTGTGGAAATGCCTCTGAAAGAGTTGTCATTGTGAAGCGTCACCGTAAACTTCTGTCACTTGACGATAAATTTCGGCCGGTTTAACATTGCTCGCGTTCAAAAATTTAATCACGGCACGAATCTCACAGTCAGCGGGAGAACTAATTGTCTTAAACATTTTGAATGTGCACAGCAAACTGAAAACACAACATAGAGCAACCAAAATGGCGACAATTGAAAGTCAGTGAACAAGAAAGACTAGTGCACATGCGCGGAACGCCTACCACAGCGCTGCGACGGCGCTAGAATGAAACGGTACTTAGTTTCCGAATACGCTACGTATTTGAATAGAACATGTGGAAACTATTATATAATTCTTCAGGCGATATAATATTTATGCATTCTGAGTTATAAAATGAATGAGATGTAACGCTGTTAAGCGAATCTAGCGCCAGAGTGTAGCTCTGGTAAATAAATATAGTGAATTTTAAAGAGTGCATTTATTTTATTGTGGTTTATGCTGCTATCGACGAAGTGGATTTACTTAAATCCGATAAATTTAAATGAAATGCAAAATGCGTATAATTTAGTATTCCGTACAAGGGAATCACGTGGTGTACGCATCAGATTTTTTATTCTATAAAAATCATAATTAAATGCATTCCACGAAATTAGCATCTCCACCATTCGGCTAACTTCGTACGGCTCCACTTTTCGGCTAATTTCAATCAGCCAAAAATACAGTTTTCACTAATAGCATCTGTACTACAGCTGCCACGGAGGGAAAAAAAATCAGCCATTCAAAAATTCTGCTCATCAAGTACCGACACTCACAAAATGAATAATGACTTCCTTTTAAAATCCCGAATCCTCAGTCTTTCCTATGAATCCATACAACCACTGAGCACTGGCAATAAAACGCCGATTTATTCCCCAATTTTCCCCAGATTTGAGAATCGATGCCGGGGATCTTTTTTCCGTAACTGTTTCCAATTGATCTCAGAAAAAGAATCAATTTTTCATGGGCATTCAACAATCCTGTTTTTCCGATACATTATTATTATTTTTTTTTATCTTCTTCTCTTCTCTCTCTCTCCTGTTTTGTTTCCCGTTCTGCTGTATATATTCCCCATCCGACGCTGATTTTTCTTTTCTCTAAATCCAAAACTCTCTATCCGAATCTTTTCTTCTATCCGACCGTCGCTTGACAGTACAACTTCGAAATACTATTTATATTTATATGGAGTATGCATTTTTAGGTAAGTTGCCTTTCATTCTAGAGTTTATATATATATATATATGTATGTACGTTCCTTTTCCATTCCATTACACAGACGAGTATTTATATTTCAGATGTACGATTTGTTTCTCTTTGTCAGCAAGTTATGAATTTATAAAATCGGTTGGTTTGCAGAAGACACAGCACAAACCCTCTTCCGTAAAAAGTTTAGGTGTTCTTTTTCCCTACCGGTTTCCTTAGGGAGAACGAGCGGATACCTACATATCCCTGAACTTGTTAGGCCACTTTGAAGGGCGGAAACATTTCTTTCAGTGTTTGTATATTTTATTGCAAAGTTATACAGTTTCGATAAAAATCATCCATACTGAATGAAATATTAAATTACAGGCAATTGTATGCTCATATTTCGTTCGAAAAAAAAAATCGAATTGACTTTTACGTTTAATATTTATAAGCAAATATTTAGGGATTTTAGATCGCAAAAGATGGATGTTTTTCGTAAATAATTCAGCTTTCTGTGCATATTTAACATTTCTCTATCAAGAAGTGCGTTACAAATCAGAAATAAAATGTATTATTCAGTCATTAATGCAATTTTAAAACGGAATTAAAAGAAAAAAAGACTTTTTATTTCAAGTTACGGCTTTTGAGAAACATACCTTTCGATGAAAAGATAACGATGATGATAAATATGTGTATACTATACTCAACTTACTGGTAAAGTATGAAATCCGGCATTCTATACAATACCTAGGCATTCTATAAAATGCAAATCGCAAACCGGTAAAGTATGAAATACATCTTCACATTGTATACAATGGCATGTAAAGTATATAATAATTCTCATATTTCATATTTTCCCTAAAAACGCCACGCATTCTATGAAGCAACTGTTCACAAGGCACGCGATTCTTCAAAAATGCAAACACAAACATCTCAAAAAAGATTTCTCAAAGTGTTTTCAAAAGAAAAAGAAAAAATAAAGAAAGAAAGAATAATAATAGTAATAAAAAAAACCTGAAGGCCTTCAAATTTTATATTACGCCCAAAGGGGCGTTTTTAGTCCAAAGGAGTAATATACTCTGAAGAACTATTAATTCCGTTTTCTCATTTTGCGTTGAAAACTATAAACGGCGAATCACTTTTCAAATTGCTGCCACCAAATATTAGAGCCCTGTATTATATTTAAAGAAATTAAATAATGAAGATTCTGCATGAATGTATGTATGTTTCGCGCATTGTGATAAAACAGCGGTACTTGAGCCATCAAAATTTGAATAACGTAATCTTCCATAGAATATGGGCATGTGGAAGCCCTAATTTGGAATTAGAATTTGAAATTTGTTTTATTACCGATTTTATATTTTGTAACATTTCAACGACTTTTTGATTAGGAAACTGAACGATTTCAAAGCGAGTAATGGCAACACTGTACGTAAATATATATACACAGTCCAGTCACATTAATGTGACCATCTGTCAAAAGCCAGAATAACCACCTTTCGCAGAGCGGACTGCTGCGAGACGTGCAGGAAGAGAGTCACATAGGTCCCTGAAGGTGTTCTCTGGGATGTTGAGCCATGCCGACTCTAATGCCGTGGCCAGCTGCGTTAGATTACGCGGTTGAGGATCCATGGCGCGAACAACTCGATCGAGATGGTCCCACAGATGCTCGATTGGGTTTAAGTCAGGTGAGTTTTCTGGCCAGGGGAGGACGGTAAACTCATCCTGGTGCTCTTCGAACCACGCACGTACACTGGCAGCTGTATGGCACCTCGCATTGTCCTGCTGGAAGATGCCATCATCCTGAGGAAAAACAATGCGCATGTAGGGGTGAACATGGTCCGCAAGGACAGATGCGTACTTGTATTGATCCATTGTGCCTTCCACAATGATCAGTGAACCTAGAGAATGCCAGGAAAACATTCCCCAGACCATAATGCTCCCGCCTCCAGCTTGGACCGTTCCGGCAATGGTTGCAGGGTGGTTCCTTTCAGAGGTTTCACGCCTTATACGCCAACGTCCATCTGTCCGATGGAGCATAAAACGCGATTCATCCGAAAACGCAACCTGTCGCCACTCAGTGGACGTCCAGCTGCTGTACTGGCGTGCAAATTCTAGCCTTCGCCGTCGATGAACAGCAGTCAGCATAGGTGCACGAACCAGGCGTCTGCTTCGGAGGCCCAGACGCAGCAATGTTCGCTGAATAGTACTTTGGGAGACACTTTTGGTAGCCCCTTGGTTCATTTTGGTGGTCAGTTGCTCAACGGTAGCCCGTCTATCTGCCCGAACGCATCTCCGCAACCGTCGTTCGCCTCTGTCATCTATGGCCCGTGGTGCACCACATTTGCCACGTCGCTGATTTTGGACAGTCCCATTTTGCCATGCACGGTACACTTTTACCACGGCGGCACGCGAACAGTTCACAAACTCAGCCGTTTCGGAAATGCTTCCACCCTTGGCCCGAAAGCCAATGATCATGCCCTTTTGGAAGTCGGATAAATCGCTTCGTTTCTGCATTACGCCAACGATTGAAATGTTTTCCGAAGCCCTCACACACCCTTTATATACGCTCAACTGCACTGTGCTGCCACCTGCCTTCTGTGATTGGTTATTTAATTCTGACATGGAAAGTACGTGGTGGTCACATTAATGTGACTGGACTGTGTATATATATATATGTAAGATAAAAAATATGTAAATCAAAATTATAATTTAAATTAACCCCTAATTCCCTTTAATTCTCTCCCTCTGTTTTAAAAATCGTAATAAATTCTCTGGACTGCGTCATTTCTAGCTCATTCCATTTTGCATGGCCTGCGCAGCGCTGATGACGTAATAATTGGACACTGAATCTTTCAACTCAAACCAAAACTTTTATCTTCGTGTGCTTCCATATTGGCTAACTAAGCACTTAAGCTGCTCTCTCTTCACTGCTTGTTCGCTTTTTCGTTGTGCGCGCTTCCTATCGCAATACTTTCCAGAATGAAAATGTTCTTGAATAGGCACGACTAGAGCGCTAAGTGATTGTGGTCACGAACGTCAACTGGAAAATAAAAATGGAATTAAAACAGCCTCGACTGCAATTTTCTTTTTTTTAATAGCTATTATGCATGGACGCTGCTCCTCCGTCTTTTCCTTGCATTTATTATTACATATATATATATATATCTCCAGCGCGCGAGACTCTGTATCGGAAATTCTAAAGATATGCTCATTTTAAAATTATTTTCGATATTGCTGTTGAACTGAATTTTATGGTTTGAGTATGTAGAACAAGATATTTAATAAATAAAGGTAACACACAAAACGTTAAAAAAAAGTCTTTGGAAGTAATTAAACTCTGAAACCTTTCAGATTTTTTTTCTTTTTTTAACGTCTTGTGGATTACCTTTATTTATTAAATATCATGTTCCTCGCACTTAAACCGTAAAATTCAGTATCGCAAAATACTTTAGAAAGAGCATATCTTTAGAATTTCCGATACACTGTCCAGATGCCCATATTCGGGTGGAGACGTACGTTATTCAAAATTTGATGTCTCGCGCGCTGGAGATATTTAAAAAAAAATTTTTTTTTCCATATAGTGTTGCCATTCTTCGCATTGAAATCGTTGAGTTTCTTAATCAAAAATTTATTAAAGTTTTACAAAATATGAAATAGAATATAAAATAAATTCAAAATTCCAACTTCGGGCCTCCAGATCCCCATAGTCTAGCGGAGGACAACTTATTGCAAATTTAATGTCCCTAGGTATCGTTGTTATTTGGCACTGCAAGAAATACATACATTCATGCAGATTCTTCATTATTTAATTTCTTTTAATATAATGCGGGGCTCTAATATTCGGTGGCAACCATCTGTAAAGTCAACCGACATTTTTAGTGAACCAACGCAAAATGCCGAAACGAAATTAATAGCTCTGCTGAGCTAACACCTTTTGGGCTAATAAAAATAATAACAACTTACCGACATGCAGAAACAGAAGAGCTTTCTAGAAGTAAAATTCTTTCTTCACTTACCTGAAAAATAAAAGAAAATATATATATTTTATTCCTTTTAAATTTATTAATATTTATATGTAAAAAGATGTAAAAGGGAACATTTTAATTTTTTTCATTTAAAATCACGTAGGAATGATTATTGTAAATACAGCAAAAATTTAAAGTTTCGAGCTTCACTAATTCTATTGATTCCATGGCTGAGATTATTCTCATATTGAATTTCAGAATTTTCCCCTCTCCTTGACATTTTTCAAACTGTAATAAATATTATTCAAGTTTATCAGAAGCCTTATTCACTTTGTCTTGCACATCATACCATACTTTACCATTTTGGTAAATAACAAATCGCTTAAATATCAAAAATGGACACGTTAATATACGAAATCCGAAAACATGTAAAAATTAGCAACAGGAAAAGATGTAATGCGAGTGAATATGCAAAATTATAGTTTCGAATATTAAACAATGCCATAGGGTTGGGTGTATAATGTTACTGTGAAAGACCGAAATGTGGAGAATGTCGACTTTCACCGGTGAATGTCAACATTCACATAGTCGCTTGGTGTATGTCCGAAATATTTTCCAAATACTCATATTTCAGACTTACACCGGTGAATGTCGACATTCATCGTGTACTAATGGTGAATGTTGAATATATGAGAATATTATATTTTATTCTCCGTCATTCAGTCGCGAAAAAACACACAAGTACTTAAAACCAACAATACATTCAAAATGAGAAAGGAAAATAATAGAAGTTAAAAAACTTACTTAATTATACGGTACGTAGTAAATGAGAAAATAAAATAATAGTCATAAAAAACTTACTAAATTATGTGATTCAAATCTGATTCATTGCAACAACTTAAACTATTATGAGACTTTGAATTGCACGAGAGGCCCTCGCTTTTACAACTGCATTTATGGGAAATAGCCAGTCCCCTCTCTTTTCGACCTACACCAGAGCATATCTGTGATTGTTGACATACACCGGTGAGGGTCCGAATGTACAAGAATACAATGTTATGTTCGATCTTTCACCGACGTATTTGGTGAATGTTGACATTCTCCGGTGAAAGTCGACATTCTCCAGACTTCCGTGTTTCACCATAACATATGTACACACACACTGTAGATTTGGTACCACCCATTGCAAAGTAAAGTGAGACCTAGAACTAGATTCTAGCAGTTCCATTTACAAAATTTCAATGATCTACGTGGTAATCGAGTTATGCCAGATACATACATGGATGAGCGTAGAAAAGTCACGAAAAAATCCCTTTCGAATCCATTTCGGAAGTTATTTTCTGTTCGTATGTACAAACGTCAGCGAAAAAGTTTTTTTAGTTCGGGCGCCACTGTAGAGACATTAAGCTTCTTTTTAGAGCAGAGGACGTGAAAAACGAGCAGTGCCCTCGCCAGAACTCGAACCACGGACCTCTCGAATACCGCCGAGCGTGCTGACCACTACACCACGAAGGCATTCGAAGACGGCGGGAGAAATACCTTACATACTCCCCCTTTTAAATGGCGACTGGGGATTAGGGAACACAGTCGCGAAATCCTGGTGGTCATCATCCATCAGGATCCATAAATCATCATCCACCACCGGACTCGAACCACGGAACTCTCGAAGACGCGTCGAGCGTGCTGACCACTACACCACGAAGGCATGCCAAGAATACGCGAGAAATACCTTCTAGCTATAAAAAGAGTCGTTTAGAGTTGACTTTTTTACAGTTACCATGCACTCGGTGATCAGTTGTTGCTACGACTGTTGTTTCACTAGATGCTTGTATATGTCTAGGTGGCCAGATACACAAAACTGAAGCTTCTTTTTTTATTGATTATTTATTTAATTTTTTTTATTGATAACTTCGTCAATTATGTTCCAATTTGATAAGACATTTTCATATACCGCTCAAAAAAAATCGAACAAAAACAAATTTGAGTGTACTTCATTTATTTCGTACAAGGAAGTAAAAAGTTTAACAGGAAAAGAAACATGCCAATAAAAAAATATTTTAATTAAGCATAAAGACAATCTTAAGTTTATAAGGTATTTCTTCCGCCTTCTTCGCATGCCTTCGTGGTGTAGTGGTCAGTACGCTCGACGCGTAACCGAGAGGTCCGTGGTTCGATTCCCGGCGAAGGTGTTGTTTATTTTTCACCTCTCCTGCTTCGAAATAACCTAATGTCTCTACAAGTCGGCGCAGATTTTGAATTCTGTCAGTTTCGAAAATTCAGAATTTCATTCAATATTTATGTCAATCTCACTTTTTTGCTTGAAAGAGAGGCTAATTTTAATGTTAAGTTTCTTTATTGAGAAACAATAGGAAAATTGCTACCGCACACTACTGAATAGAACTATTTGCACATATCGTTCATAATTGTCATTTATTATTAAAGTTCCTTCATTTCTAAAGGCATTTATTCTTTCGTTATTTGCAAGGCGTCTTCATTATTACTACTTTCTAATATAATAGTTTAATATGATCTATATTAATCCAAGTTCAGTCAACTTTTGAATTAACAACCTTTAAATAACTGATGCAGCACCTGAAAAGTTCTAATCTTAGTACAACCAAGTCTCGTTTAACCAAGCCCTGCCTCTTTTTTTTTTTTTTTGATGAAGTTATGAATGAACTAAAATGAACTTATTCAGCAGATTCAAATGCTTGAAAATAGGAGGTTAATAGAATTTTTATGTTCATTATTCTATTGCTTATTTCTCTTTCATGAGTTCTTTTAACTATTCTCCGATTACCATGATTTTGAGTTAGTTACTCATCGACATCGTCCCCGGTAGCGTAATGGCAAACCGCACATTGAGTTGAACAATGTTAACGAATTTTGCTTACTGCGCATGCTCTTGGTGTACCGTTGGCGAAGGAGGAAATCTAGCAACTAAAAATAAGCAACCCTACACAAGCCTGGTAGTCATGTTGGCTTTACTGCTTACAATTGCAATACTATGGAAAATTGTCAGTGCTTATTGCATGTGCTTTTGTTTCATTTCATTTTAGTTTATTTTGTTCATAAACATTACATTTAATATCAGTTATTTGACTTTAATTCAGTAATTTAAACTGGATTTATTCCTTAATTTGTTAAAGCATATACGAATGGAACGTACGGTAAATCCTCAATTGCTTTCGTTCCTCAGGAGTATAATCAATAAACATTCAGTAAATATATCTTGTAATGTTTCCTTTTTGTAATCCTTCCTAAACGAAAATTTGAATAGTTTACCGTTAATATACTATATTTAACTTCTTTTTAAATTGCGCCCAATTTTATTCTGGCATGCGCAGTACGCGAAATTCGTTTAACATTGGTCAACTCAATGTGCGGTTTGCCATTTCGCTCCCCGGTAATACTCCGATAAATTTGCAGTTGATAAGGATTCCACATCGCAGCAGACTTATAAATGTATGACTATGAATCGTATTTTTTTGCATCTTTATTACAGAAGGATTATGGCGGTATCGTTCTCTCTGTTGTTAAATACATTACTCCCAGTGTAACTTAACTGGCATCGGGTACTTCCGTTAGTATTTTATAAATAACATTAAAGTTCAGTTTCATTTTTCATTAGGAGCTGAAAGGTAGGTTTCATTAAGTAAAAAAAAACTATAAATTCGAATTGATGCATTTTAGTCTGCAGGGACTAGAACGAATTAAAAATAAACTGATAACTAGGCTTGTGTTTTACAAACAATATACAGGGTGTTTATAAAGTCCCAGACCCATTTTGATGTTTAATAACTCATAAAATAATAAAGATAGATTAAAATTAATAACATAAATGGTTAGATAGACTCAAAAAGTTCCACGGCCCTTGTCAAGGAACTTCCACGTGTGCCCTCTTCGTCGCACGGAGAATATCCAGTCGATATTCAACTTCATGCCAGGTACCGGCAAGCATGTCGGCATCCACAGAGGCTATTACGGTTGTAATTCTGGCTTTTAGGTCATCCATGTTTGACACTCTCCTCCTGTAAACGTTGTCTTTTACCAATCCCCAAAGGAAAAAGTCAAGCAGCGGTATATCAGGTGATCTGGGTGGCCAAGGAATTGGACCTCCTCGTCCAATCCATCTTCCTGTAAAATGGTCATTCAAAGAAGTACGAACGATGGTACCCCAATGAGGTGGTGCACCATCTTGTTGCAAAAAGACATGTGGCTGAAGCTCTTCTAGTTGTGGAAATACGAAGTTTTCCAACATGTCTAAGTATACGACTGATGAGACCGTCTTTTCTGTAAAAAAGAAAGGCCCAATGACTCCGTCGTGCATTAGTCCACACCACACATTAACCTTTGGGGTATCCCTTTGTGCCTCACGGTATTCATAGGGGTTTTCAGATCCCCATATGCGCACATTTTGACGATTAACAATGCCAGAAAGGTGAAAGGATGTTTCGTCGGAGAACATTATGCGCTTCAGAAATTCAGCATCATCTTCTATCCTCCTTAGCATATCTGTTGCAAAGGCCATCCTCCTAGGCCTATAATAATAGGCAATAGTTGCCAAAAAAAAAGAGAGAAAAATGCAATTAATAAGCAGACGATATTTAGAAAAGTACAGATACTTAGACTGGAAAATGAAATTATCTGATATTAACCACACGCGCAGACGATATTTACAAAAAATAAAGGTATTCAAACCTGAAATAGAAAATATATAAGTTATTCCATCAATAAATGTCATAAGTTTGTTTATATCTTCATTATTTTATGAGTTATTAAACATCAAAATGGATCCGGGACTTTATAAACACCCTGTATTTTGACTCTGCAAGAAGCGTTTCAAAATTACAATAACCAAATTCAAGTTACCTGCCGATTTTGAAGAAGAAAAAAAATCAGATATTAACAAATAGAAATTGGGCTTTATGAACAACGAATTTTGTCTATCCAAGCTCCTCTCTGATTTCTCAAATTCTTCTCGTTCTCTGCCATTTTTCGAAGAATCAAATATGACTATGTTTATTTATTATCACCCAACTGAATTTCGGAAAGTCCTTATTCGAAGGAGAGAGAAGAGGATGTTTTTCTGCAATTTTTCTGAGAATGTTCTCTAAATCTGTCTCCTCTTATCTCTGTAACCATAACCTGCGGAAATCAAAACAAGAAGGAATCGCGATCTGGTGGAATGGGACATGGAGTGGGCGTGGGGGCCCGGTGAAGTCGTAAAAGATGGTCCCCACAAATGAAAGGTTAACGAAGAGCTCCCCGAGGAGAAATTTAGTAAAGAGGATCGCTCGTCTGCCTCATTTGTCTCCCTCCCGTCACCCCCTTTCCCAGGACCGCTGACGTCTTATTCATTCCAAAACATAACAATAAAAGTAAAAAGGAGCCTCAGCTGGGAGGCTGAAGCACTACCCAATGCAGTTCATCAGGACAACAGGAATACAAAAATTTGCCAACACTACGTGACAATGATAAATATCAAGCACGGCAGTCTCGTCAAAAAACACATGTACAACACGTACAGTATGTATTAGATTTTGCTCAGATTTCATCTTCAAACATGTAACACCTTTGGTTAGTTTAGATTAGGTTAGTTGATGAAGATAAAGTAACTCGAAGGCTATCTGCCAATAGAGGGGGTTAGCTTCGTGGAGGAATTTTTAAGGCAGCGGGCTCATATTTACATTACAAATGCGGAAAAACCGAGTTGCAGCCAACCAGTTCGCCGGGATTCGATCCCAGGTCGAACACTTCCACTGTTCAGCGAATTTGCTGCTCGGCCGCTGGTAGGCCCCGACACCTTCAGAAACTTACAATGCCGCGAATGAAGTGAAATTTCCAATCAACTAATACGTTTTTAAACTGAAATCCATCATAAAATTAAAAGATATATAATACTGTAAACTCCCTCTAATACGATTGCCAACAGATTCAAATGATTCGTTTCTCTGTGAGAGTGAATAATTATACGGTAGCAATGATGATACTGTGTACTTCTGCCGTACTGATGTACGCTGCGAAAAAAAAGGGGGCAGTTGTATATCTTCCATTCTACTGGACCAATTGACGAAATTCAACTTGCGTTTTTCAAGTCTCGAAAGCGTGGCTTAGGATATGTATTTATTGCATTTATATATATCATTGTCCTAATATATCGAAAAAGTAGTCAAATTTTCTATTCGTTGTGGAGAGAAAAAAAACTAGAAAAACTAGTAGAAAAATCTGTGCGTAGTGCTGCAAAATTTATTCCATCTAAAATAGAAAATGAAATACGAGAAAATTACTTAAGGATTATAAGAACCATGATCCCTTAGCCATTTCTATTTTTACGAACTTGCAAATTTGATAACATACAGCAAATGTAAAAGAAAAAGTTAAAATACTAAAAAACAGCGAAAACTAAAGTTCATCTTTTTATTCAAAACTCCAAACAGAACTTGTCAAGAGAAAAGTGTTCTGAAGCTTTAAACAAAGTCAATTAACCGAACAACAAATCGAGTTTCATTCCGATCAAACCACTGAGAGCTCTATCAATTAGCACTATTGTTTTCAATTCTAAACATATTTTTTACAATGCTTCAATAAACCTATACATATCTGAGGCTCTCATTGAACTGATCTCTTTTCCAATTAGTCCAACCTTTTTCCCTTGGTTTAAAAAATTTTTATTTCGGCATTACATGTATTCTTCGTTTCTGTTTGTGTTCGGACAACAAAACGAGTAGGGAAAAGAGATCAATTCAATGACAGCCTCAAATATGTATAGGTTTATTGAAGCATTGTAAAAAGTTTGTTTAGAGTTGAAAACAATAGTGCTAATTGACGACAGAGCTGTCAGTGGTTTGATCGGAATGAAACTCGATTTGTTGTTCGGTTAATTGACTTCGTATAAAGCTTCAGAACACTTTTCTCTTGACAAGTTCTGTTTGGAGCTTTGAATAAAAAGATTAACTTTAGTTTTCACACTGTTTTTTAGTATTTTAACTTTTTCTTTTACATTTTCTGTTCAACGCATGTTATCAAATTTGCAAGTTCATAAAAATAGAAATGGGTAAAGGATCTTGGTTCTTATAATCCTTAAGTAATTCTCTCATATTTCATTTCCCATAATAGATTGTCCTAATATAATATTTATTTTGACATAAAATCAGATTTTTTCTGTCCGTGTATAACACCGTGTTTGTGTGTATGAGCTACGCCTCGAAATTTGGAATGATACATTCAGAAAAAAGAAAATTTCATAGAGAATTTCATTGAGGAAAAAAAGTGCAGGCCGTACTTAATAAAAAGAAAAAAGTTACAAATATCTGAAAGGGTTCATATTTTAATGATCTCCCAAAAGGATTTGTTAAAAGTTTATATTCTCGCTGAGTTCGCAGTCTTAAGCAGTCTGCTGTTGCACTCACTCCTGCTAACGCATTTCTTTTTGTCTTTTTAGCTTTATTTTTAAGTATCATCGCAATTACACCATCTACAGTTCAACGGCAAAATTAGAAAAATTTTAAAAGCAGTACTTGTATAGCAGCATATGTTTAGAATATCCGATGCAGGGTTAAGTGCTGGTATACATTTTTCTATTTTTTTCCAACCTTTTGTCAGTTCATCATATCAATGTACAATTTTCTTAGTAGGATGGCTTGGAACATTATTATTTTTTTTATCTTTTTATTATTGACGTATAGTGTGTTAACTTTATTTATTAAACTTTATTCAAGTCAGCAGCCAAATCACAAAATAGTTAAAAATAGCATATCTTCAGAATTTCTCGCATAGTCTCGCGCTCTGAAAATAAAAATGTTTTACTCCGCATAGTGTTGCCATTTCTCGCTTTAAATCGTTGAGTTTGTTAAATCCATTAAAATTTTACAAAATGTGAAATATAAAATTCGGACTTCCAGGTGCACATTTCCGGGTGTACTCGAAATTTGATGTCTCTAGGTACTGTCGTTTTTTAAACATACATACACACATATAGATTCTTAATTATTTAAATTTCTTAATACAGGGCGATAGTATTTGGTGGCAAAAGTGATGAGAGTAGATAATGCAAAATCCATTTCCAGACTTATAACCCATTCGGGATAAAAATATGACGTCAGAAAATTCCGAAGAAAGAAATGAAGGGATGATTAATGTTTAAAGTTGAGAGCTTGTTTAGTATGTATTAAGTATATAGGACGAGTGAGTAATACAGTTCGAATTAGAAATGGAACATTACGCCCAAAAAAATAAAAAACGACTTCAGACGGAAAACCATAAAGAACAAAAATATTAACCTTCAGTTCCAAATGAAGTAAACTTATTAGAGTTTTTGTAACTCTAAGGTAGGTAAAAAAATTAATAATAATAAACAACTTTAAAATTTTAAATTCTTTTAAAATTATTCATCATTCTGACTATAAATCTCACTTGAATTTTGATCAAGCAAAATTCATAATGCTCGCAAATAAAATTAATTTTATTAAGAATGAAATACAGAAATCGGAGAGAGTGTGTTAAACAATTTTCATTACATCACACATGGGTCTTAACATTCAACAACACAAAGAACGCCTCCGGCCGCTTTCATTAAAAGAACAACAAACTTTGCGGTAATGGCATTATTAGCTAAGATTAGTGACAGTATAAGGGTGTGCGAGGGAACAAAATTAAAGCACCAGTCGAGCCAATCCGCTGTTCGAAACGACATACCTTTAAAATTCGTCACATGGACCTTCTGCAATACGTGTCATATCCTGGGCGAACAGCCGAGAATGTCGCATCTATTGACAACCGTCACTTTGTCACATTCCGACTTTCCAACCCCCTTCTGCCCCCCCTGGATGGCTGAAGGGAAACTGTGATCGAAATTGTCAATACAATTCCTTACAATATCTAATACGTGTACCCTTGTCAAGGCATGTCAAGCCTTTAATCTAAGAACTCCGGTTCAGTCCAACACCTATTCCGTTCTGTCCCTGTCTCCCCGTCTCGTGTGTCTTTCACCTGTCGGCAAGACTCGTCCTCCACCACCTTCAGCCATCCACCCCCGTTGCATTCGATTTGATATTTTCTGGACTTCTCGCTTTATTTCTCGTGCCACTTTCAGAAAGGGAAGTAACGCTTCTTGACATGTAATCCGAAGCGGGAAAGCATGGTCTGTCGCATCCTCGTCCACTGATAAGAAGTTTTGCAAGCCACAGAAACAATAATACAAATAGAATGATGATAAAATAAACGATGACGGCGATAACAACAATAATAATGACACAGAAAGTGAGGAAATTTTTTGAATTCGTGTTCATACGTGACATCGATTAACGCCTGGAAACTAAGGTTGATTCGAGGATGATGAAAATGATAAAAATCACATTAATACGTAGAGGTGGCTTCATCTCGAGATATTTCAAAACGTAAGAATTAATGATACGTAAATTCCAAATATTAAATTGTAAGGATCTTAAGTTTGACTAACGTTTATTTTATTTTAAAACTTTACTATCATCTCTTATTTTCCACTTCCGGCCAGAATTAACGGGTGAATATGTTTATGCAAATTGTACTTGCTAACAACGCTTAAGTATTTAAGTTGTGGCTTTTTGCCAAGAGTAGAAGGAAGGAAAGAGAGTTCTCTTGCTACGAGTCTTCACGCGAGCCTGCCTTCAGTAACAGTCCGCCTTTAAGACCAGAGGTCAACCCTCTTGAAAGTTAAAGACGTATTACAGTTTTCCACAGTTTGCGTACTACAGACGTAGTCATTTAAAAGGCCAGTCTTAGTGCTAGTCATCTAAATAAGGTATTTAAAAGTTAGCTCTTATTTAAATTTTAGTTAGTAGTTTTATATTCTTTTACGTTCAGACTACAAGTGGTTGGTCTTTGTATCCCGAAGTACGGGATCGTATGTAAAATCGATACGCAAATAAAGGGTAATTTGCACCCTCTTTATCTTTGTTGTATCTTCTACAGACGCACGAACATAGCTTTTAGTAAGCTCCCTATTCCTACGCAGAACTATAGTTATATTTCTGAAATTAACTAGAATCTACAGAAGTCCTGATAAAATAAGTGAAAATTACGTCATCTCCCCACCAAAGTCATAAATCTGTAAACTCGTTCAAGTGCATTTAAACGCATGTCACCAAAAAGTAGAAACGCTTCTCAATTCACAGGCTATGCTTTGAGAAAAATCGAGTTGTCACTAATTCTCAGAGTATCATCATCTTAGCAACGGATGAATCGGGAAAGATTCCGTCAGCAGGGGTTCTTGATGAGGAGGATGGGGAATAGCAACGAATGAATACGCATCATTTTAACTACATGATGAACTTGGAAATTGCTTTCCAGTCAATACTTCAGTCTGTAGAGTCATTAGGTATTTTTTTGGAAGCAGGAGAGATGAAAAATTAACAACGCCTTCGCCGGGACTCGAATCACGGACCTCTGGAATACGGGCCCAACGTACTGACCACTACACCACGAAGGCATGCCTAGAAGGTGAGAGAAATACCTTGTAAGGTTTATCCTAAGTTTATTAGCAGTTATTTTAAGTTTTGTATCTTTCCTATCTTATTCTAATTTCAGCTTACAATTTCCTACCAGAATATAATTTCAGAAACGCAGTAAATGCAAATGAGAAAGAGTACTATTTAAGTCGAAACTTCACCGACTTCGAGAGAGAGAGAGTCTGATTCCCTGACTAGCGAGCGTTTTGCCTTTGACTAATTTCTCTCTTAGTTACTACACTCGGCCATACCTTAGGCCCTTGGTTGGCTTCGCCGATTTAATTAATAATTAGGGGCCAACTAGTTACATTCCTGATGGCTTCATACCTTTCAGATAGCTTAGTTAAGCTAGTTTACTTTAATTTATATTCATTATTATTTAAGTTCAAGCCCGAGTGGCGGCTTTGTGTAAAGTTCCAAGTAGGAACTGATTGTAAATAAAGGGTTGTGAACCCTTCGTAAGTCTTACGCGTTTTGTTCACACACTTAAACGATTATTCGCTTGTTAGTGTTCGTGGGGTTCTAAGTTAGAACTTTAGAATTAAATAAGTAAAACCCCACAACCTTATATACACCCCCTTTTAAATGGTGACTCGGGTTCAGGGGACCCAATCGCCAAATCCCGGTGGTGGAAAACCATCATCCACCCCTGTTTAGTTCGGGCGCCAGTTGTAGAGACCTTAGGTATTTTTTTGAAAGCAGGAGAGATGAAAAATTAGCAACATCTTCAACTCGAACCACGGACCTCTGGAATAAGCGCCCAGCGTGCTGCCCACTACACCACAAAGGCATGCGATGAAGGTGGAAGAAATATCTTATAACCTATGTGGTGGTCAAGTACCATTAAGTGATGGTGTGTAATCAATACTATAAGAGACACTTTCTGAGTGTCAAAAGAGAGTCACGTGTGCCCAATAATTGCTGTCCTGCATTAAAATCTAGTACATTGCGTTAATAATCCTAGAAAAAGAATGACATAAAAAAATTCACTTACCCATTACTTTCGTGCAATGTTGTTCAGAAACTACAAATATATATTTTACCAAATTCGTTTATTTAATACCCATGAATAAATTTAGTCGTCTTGATTAATACACATATAAGAACATTATAATTACACAAACTGGTTGCGCAACCACCACGTGCATGAAAATGTATTCAAAGTTAATCTAATGGCATCGTTCGCAATTCCTTTCCGGAATTATTTATATTCTCTCACTTGCACTTTTGATGTTGCACTATTCACGGTGATCCGATTATTTTTTTATAACAGAGATTTGTTGAGGTAGTATTAATATCGGTAACCAGTTCGCTCATTCTGGCCTCGTGCAGACATGTAACACACACAGGCATCACGTCTTGTGTACGACGAACGAAGCATGCAAAAATTGCAGAAAGGTAAAACACTCGATTAAACATACAATTGGTGAAGATGACTACCTCGCCGAAAAACTTTTAAAGACATGTAGATTTCACAGAACAAGCAGATCCATCTCGTGCTTTCTTTATAGAGCTATCACAACGTCGTACTTTCCAGAACTCCTATAACGGGAAGAGCGCGGGCCGGAGCCCCGCTCACCGCTCGGCGATTTCGTCAGAAAGAGAGCGGAAGCATACCATCCTTAGTAAAGGTTAGGTACCATATAAAAAAAAGAAGTAACATGTACAGATACAGTACAGCATTCAGATATAATACAAAATTTGTGTATGAAAATCTGGCTCTGTATAAATACAAAATTACATATTGAACTGACATATTACATACTCTGTTGCTGACATACTGAACTAGCCTGTATAGTTCTTGCGTACATACTGCTATGCTTTGCAGAACAAGTAATCTGTCTTCAGGTTAATAAATGTGTCAGTTCAAGAATAGTTAATGAACAACTGAAGGTGCGATGTCTAATTCTAAGAGAACTATACTAAGAAATGGCGTTGTTAGAATCTGATGTGTGCTAGGTACGACACAACTTTGTAATTTATGGCTACTAGCGCCAAAAGAGTAATTGCCAATAAAGTAGTCTAGGGAAGTCGACTACGATACCGAAGCGCCCGGGTTCAAATCCCGGAGAAGACATGGATGTAAATTGTCTGTCCTCTCGTTGGAGGTAACGGTGGCCGTCTGTTAGGTGCCTCCACAATAAAATGGCCACCATTTCTGGCTTTAGTAGTGCTGAAAGGCTAAAATTGGGTAGTGCGCGCCATTTAAAAAAAATTGTCCATTTCGGAGACTGATGAAGTTAACCAAGGAAAAACTCGGCGGGTTTTCGTTGACTCATCTTGTAAGTGTAAAATTGTAAAAATCACTAAGTATATGAATTTTTTTAAAGAAACATTGCTATATGTTTCGCACATACATTAAAGAATACATTTAGGAGAGCAGCAAGCTGTGAATCATGTTCCAGCGCAGCTAAGTATAATCATGACGCAATGAACATCCTAATTTTGATCGCAAAAAGTTTAGTCACATATAAATACAAAAGAACGAAGCGCATGATAAAGTAGTAAAGGCACAGATGTTTAACGGCAATAAACCTTTCAAGTTACATAACAGCAAAAAAAATATGCAGACAGAACGCGTTTAGATATCCCATACATGTTCGATTTCAAAGTCTAATCCTTTTATATAAGCCCCAATTAATCCCTAAATTGCTTGAAAGCAACTAAAAAATGCGGGCAAAAAAAAAGGCCAACTGATGAAATATTTCCACCAACCAGCAAAGCCTAATTACCGGAGCGGAGTAGCCTGGCACTGGTTGACCACCAGGAAAAAGGGGTTTGGAGCACAGTTGCCCGACTCGAACGAAAGATTTCGGATCGATGGAAGGGGTAGAAAAGGACGGGGGGTGGTGTTCCAGGCCTATTCCGCTTCTCTCCTCCTTCCAGTAGACAACCCCAGAAAGAATTCGAAGGGAAAAAGAGAGAGAGAGAAAGCGCCATCCACAGCTGATGACGCTTGGTCATAAACTGGGGAGATTCCAGGCTCCGATAAGAGCTCGCTCTGACCACCTGGGACCTTCAGATAAGGAAAGGAGGTATATACCGAAGAAGAGGAAGACCGTCTACACCTATCTGGAAGCACCTTTACTGCAGGAAAGAAAGAGGAAATGGACCAGAGGCTGAAGATCTAATACGGCGTGCTCTTTCCTTCTCGTAAGTTCGCGAGATAAGACAGTAGTAGAAGATGCCTGGCACAGTGGGAGGAAAGAAAACGGTAATTAGGATGGCCAGGTCTCATAACACGCGCAAGTAACATAAAAAAATACGAATGTAGCAAGCACATGATTTCCTCTTCCAGAACGAAACAGAACTCGCATTTCAGATATCATTTATTTGACAATACACTTACGTTATTTCACAGTAAAGCGTGTTTGAAAAGGCCTCACAGCATAGAATAATTAAATGAAATCATGCATTTTGCGTGTTTATGTACCTTAAAAAAAGTCTGAAAGGTTTCAGATTTTAAATTACGTCCAAAGGAACGTTTTTTTTTAACATTTCGTGTGTTACCTTTATTTATTAACCATCATGTTCTTTGCACTTAAACCATCAAATTCAGTTCAACAGTGATAATCACAAAATAATTTTAAAATGAATATGTCTTAAGAATTTCCGATACACAGTTCTGCGCGCTTTAAATAAAAAGGTTCCCCCCTAGAGTGTTGCCATTGCTCGCTTTTAAATAGTTTGAGTTTGTTCATCGAAAATTCGTTAAAGGTTTACAAAATATGAAATAGATAATAAAACAAATTCCAAATTCGGGCTTCCAGATGCGCATATCCGGGTGAAAACGTACGTTATTCAAAATTGGATGGCTCTAGGTACCGTTGTTCTATCACATTTGGAGAAATATACATACATTTATGCAGATTCTTCATTATTTAATTTCTTTAAATATAATACAGGGCTGCAAAATTTGGTGGCAACAGCTTGCAAAGTGATTCAGACTTTGCAAGACAATAATCTTTAGAGCCTTTGGACTAATAATCTAGGATAGGTATTCTGAACCACGGGAGAATTCACCCTTAGAATGAGAATTTCACAGTTTTGCGGGGCAACGCAGTCAGTTTCACTTATCTATTAAATATTTAGCTTTATTTGTAAGGTTTTAGTTTAAACTAACAAAGTTTTATGTTAATTTTCTCTTTCCTGTAAGTTCTTATTTCAGCTACCAGTTAGAATGAGCGCGCGTTTCAGCTTTATGCTAATTTGAAGTGGAGCCAAGATTGTATTTAAAGGTTAGCGAGGAACTTCTCAGTGTGTGAGAGAGCTTTTAGTCTCAGATCACTGCGGCTCGGCTCGACGTCCACCTGACTAGCTAGTATTTAAGTTCTAAGCCTTAGCGCTGTTACGCTATTACTTATTGAAATAATCTAAGTGCGTTAGTATTAGCTAAATCTTGCTACGCACCATTGATCGTTTAGCATAGAGGCCAACCTCGCGTTCATAGCTCTGTGAGCAACGACTACTTAATTTATATTTAAATTTATTTTAAATTATTTGATTATTCAGGTTAGACCCCAAGTGCGGTCATTATTTTCTGTTATCCCTCCCGAGTTGGGAAGTGGCTGTAAATATAGTGGTTTAATAAAAGAGGATTTTAAATCCTCCTTACGTGCAGTTATTCAACCACTTAACCACAGTATTCTACCACAGAACATAGCGGCATTCAGCTCCCTGTTGTTCAAGATCAGGACTTTAACTACTTCACGAATATGTTCGCCAAAAGCATGCACAGAACACTCAGTCCTGACATATTTATGTGAATATAAATAACTATTCTCCCCCCCTCCAAGTTTCAGTACTTATCAACATTTGCTACACTTCTTGGATAGTTTTCCTTTATAGCGGCCCCGTCATTTTGCCGAGTTTTTGGCGTATTTCGGCTTTAGAGCGTTATTTGTCGCTGCATTCCATCCTCAACCAACTTCTACACTAATGTAGTAATATAATAATCAAATAATATATATATATATAGATATATATAACAATTTTGAGAAAACATAGAAGAGGATGATGATAAATATTTTAGTGCACAGTTAACACTGGTTCTTTTATCAACTTTCAGTAATCGAGTGGAAGGATAGAAGAAGATGTCGACACAGTCCAAGTTCAGCTAATTACCATTTTTATTTCTAGGCATATTAGAAGCATTCTTCGTAGACAGTATACTTTTTGATTATAAACAATTACAATAATTTCTCATATACACAGATCAGCGGGGGAGACAACCTTTCAGAGGGCGAAGCAAAGCTAGGAGCAATTAGCAAGGTAGAAGCTAGTAGTAGAAGAAGGTGACGTCATTAACTCGCCAGAGTATTTACACCAGAATACAGAATAGGTGCGATTCTAGAGACAAGCAAGCTATGATTGGTTAGTATTAGTTTTGGTTGCACTTTTCAAGCAGCGTTACGTAAGGTAGAAAAATCTCGAATTCCGGAGAACATATGAATTCAGGGGGAGATCACCAAATTTAGAATGTTAATTTTGTGCTCGTCAATTAGCTTTTAAAGCAGCTATCGTATTTTCTTCTATCATATATATATATATATATATTGTTCAGGACCAGCAACTACGGAAAGTTATGCAACTAGGAACCAAATTTCGTCCCACATTCTCACTGAGAAAAGAATTTTGTAAGCAGCAATTTCACAACGATATCAAAATTCATCA
>KK115242.1:136377-151081 GCA_000611955.2 Stegodyphus mimosarum | reverse complement strand
CATTAAACAAAATAATTAATAATTAATAAAAATTAATAATTAATAAAAATTAAGCATTATAATGTCAAAGAAAAAAATACAGTAAAAAAAATAAGTATAAAGATATCCAAATATTAACTTTTTGGCAGACGATTTCTGGTGACCACACATCAGAAATTACTGCTAATAATGCGTCTAACACATTATCACAACCGAAGTGATGACGAAACATGAATTCAGCGTTGGGTTTGGTTTGCTGATTATGGCAAAGTTCACTACAGCTATCTGCCTATAGGGAGGGAAGCCTCCGTAGAGGACTTTTTAAGAGAAACTGGCTCGTACACACGCTACACATGGGGACAACTACGAAAACACCCAGGCAGCCAGCTCAATCGTCTGGAATCGAACCCAAGTCGGAATTAACAGTGTTTAGCGATTTTACTGCTTGGCCACTGATGGGCTCAGCTAGGACAGCCGGTCATAGTTCTGTGCTTTTTGTTCCGCCATTTGGCAAACCCTCATAATAGCTCGATATTCTGGGTACGAACCCCAGTCGTTGAATCAACAAATTTATATCGGCAGTTAAACGTAAAATTTTCGTCTAGTTTTTAAAAGGTAACATTAGAAGCAAGAAAAGAATTTTAAACTCTATATTAATTTTTCACGAAATTTCTAGAAAAATGTACCGTGTTCTTGCACTCTCGATAAAAAGGAATTTCGTTAAGTTACTGTATATCTTGGTAATTTTAAAACCGAAATAAAAAGCTTCTATTCCACGAAAAGAAAAAGCTACCCCACCCAAAAAAAAAACTGAATATTTTTAATTCTACATTTTAGTTAAAACTTGAATATTAAATCAATAAACAATAAATAACTTAATTGCATTAGTTTGGACTTAAATCTGCGATTTAATTAATTACAGCTCAAAAGCTATGAGAATTTTTTAATTACTCTTTTTTCTTTTTTCTTTTCTTCACCAAAGGGTGTAGAACCCAGAAGGGCTAGTAATTTCGTTTTAGTATTTTGCGTTGGTTCACTATAAATGCCGGTTCATTTTTCAAATTGTTGCCACCAAATATTAGAAGCCTGTATTATATTTAAAGAAATTAAATAATGAAGAACCTGTATAGATGAATGTATGTTTCTCGCACTGTGATAAAACAACGGTACCTAGAGAAATCAAATTTTGAATAACGTACGTTTCCACCCGAATATGGGCATCTGGAAGCCCAAATTTGAAATTTGGAACATGTTTCATTATCTATTTCATATTTTGCAAAACGTTAACGAATTTTTGATTAACAAACTCAACGATTTTAAAGCGAGCAATGGCAACATTGTACAGAGAAAACATTTTTATCTCCAGCGCGTGAGACTGTGCATTGGAAATTCTAAAGATATGCTCAGTTTAAAATTATTTTGCGATATTGCTCTTAAACTCAATTTGATGGTTTAAGTGCGAAGAACATGATATTTAATAAATAAAGGTAACACACAAAATGTTAAAAAAACGCCCTTTTGGACGTAATTTAAATTTTTTTTTCAAACCTTCATCCTGCAGAATGCTGTTGCGTGCGTACGAGTTCTTAATAGACTGAATGCAAGCAGAACCGATGATAGTTTGATAAAATTTGTTTCACTAAAAGGAACGCTTTACAGTGCTAAAATATTCCACAAAAACGTTCGTACAGCTCTTCTAATATCAAAAAGCACAATGAATAGTTACATTTGAAATTACTAAGAACGTAAACACCACGCAGCGCAAAGCGTACTTAAACACCAAGCTCTCATGGATATATCAATACTCCGATTTTAGCTCTGAAATAACAACAGATCCTCTCTCATCTTTTATACAGTCTTCACCCGACCGCCAAGAAATCTTCAGTACCTTCCATTTTCCTTAATTATAGGCAGGCGGATAAACTTATATCTGAAAGCCAGATACAGTTGCAGTTACATATAGTGATCAATGACAGTTATTAAATTACAGTATCACTTAGTTATTCAGTAATGACTGTTAGCGATTAATCTCCAAATCTGGCTACTAATTTTATACCCAAAACCATCGCCAGTTTGGCAATATCTCGCCAATTTAGCCAGACAGCCATTTACTTAATGTTAAATAGACTTGGCAAGTCATTAGGGTTTTTCATGCTGAAGACACGAAAAATAGGTAATGCTCTCACCGGGACTAGAACTCTGGACCTCTCGAATATGCATCGGGAATGCTACCAGTTACATCACGAAGGCATGCGGAAAGTAGAGAGGGAGAAAACACCTTAGTGATTTGCGCCTGTATTCCAATTTTTCAGGCAAAGCTTCGTCTCTTTCAAGCATTTCATGTTACATTATACAGAAAAATATTACAGTTTCACATTTAATTTTACTAAACTATTTATTTACGCATAAATTCGCAAGAATAAGAATCTCGTCTAAAGTGTATCGTTATATTCTGTACACGCATATTAAACTGATATTGTGAAAACAAAGGATACCCATGTAAGAAATGACTACTACATAAGGGGGGGAGTACCGTTGGAGGGGAGCTTAAAATGTAAGACATTTTACCTGGGATTCCAGATTTGCCAATAGGTGACTGACTGGGCACTCTGTAGAAAATATTTGTTACTTTAGTTTTGGATATTTATTACTTCAAAAGTTTGGAAACTTAGTTTGGATATTTATTACTCTAAAATTAAACGAATGACCACGTTATATAGGCAGTATGAAATGAATGCTGTAAAGTTTATCCTAATTTTATTAACAGTTATTTTAAGTTTACGCATCTTTCCTGTCTTTCTAGTTTCAACTTACAATTTCCTACCAGAATGTAATTTCAGAAACGCAGTTAATGTAAATGAGTAAAGAGTAGTATTTAAGTCGATGTTTCACCGCCTTCGAGAGACAGAGTCTGAGTTTCTGACTAGCGCAGTTTGCCTTCTGGCTACGTCTCTCTAAGCTATTGCTATGCTCGTCCGTACTTTAGGCCCTTGTTTGGCTTCGCCGACTTAATTAAGATTTAGTGACCAATTACTTGGAATCTTGATAGCTTCGGCTATATCTTTCAGTTAGCTTTAGTTGAGCTTAATTTCATATCCATTTACGTTCAAGCCCAAGTGGAGGCTTTGCTGTACACTCCGAGTTAGGAGTTGATTGTATCATATTTATTTTGAGAAATAAAGTGTAGTTAACCCTTCGTAAGCCTTACGTTTATATTCACACACTTAAGCAATTATTCGCTTATTAGTGTTTGTGGTGTTCAAGGATTGAATACTGAATTAAAGAAGTAAAACCCCACAATGCTTTTAAATCTAAAAGATTTAAAAATCGTAATTTATGTGGGCAGCTTCATAACATATTTGTCGAAAGACGAAACCATTTCCTTCAATCAAAACTTCCCGGAATCATTCCATTCCGTCCAATGCGTCACCACCATCACTTCCCAATCCAAACAAAAGTGAATTTCCATCGCCACAGACGTCACTGTCCTTTCAAGCACGTAATGCAATAACTCAATCCTTAGGATGTGGCTGGGATGGGGAGTTGGGGAAATTTTCCGGACCTCCTCATCCCCACTTCGACCGATACACATATTTATTTATACGCCGAACGTAAATACACATCGAAATATATGAGAGGAGTTATTGAGCCTTCCAGTCGGAGAGAATCTGTTTCGATTGGCAATGAGCCAAGGAGATGCGTCTACCTGGCACCTGCTTTCAAAAATCCCAATCCATCGCTCTTCTTCTTCTTCCGATACACGTGCTCGTTTATTCCCACTCCCTTCCTCCATTCCCTGGAGGAGGATGCAGAACCTCGGAGTGCGAAGGCTTGATGATGTCTTCATTAGGCATTAAGTTGGAAGAGAGAAGGATTTCGACAACTCCGTTTTCTTGGTGGGAGATGTTTTCGTTGCTGAGTGTATGGGAAAGGAGGAGCGGTAGGGGGGCGCGCAATAGAAACTTTCTGATCAATACGGCCCACGCTGTTGAGACGCTATCGCGTGTATACAGGTGATAATCTGGCTTCCGAAGCAATTTATCAAATATTTGAGGTACGTATATCAAAAGGAAAGGAATATACATGTATGTATACGGGTAGTTTCATAAGAAGGGATGAAATATTTCTCGCATTCCGAGAAAATACACTTGAATTTAGTATGACAAATATGCATCAAGAACAATGTATGTGCACACATTTTAAAAGAAAGCAATTAGGCAAAGATTTTGAATCAAACTCTACCTATTTCGAGGGGGATCAGATATACTTCTGTCTTCTTCTGCAGCAAACATTTTTTTTTTTTTTTTTTCGGAGAGAAAAGTACTGTTACGAATTTTGTATATATGTAAAAATAAATAAATAAATAAATCTGAAGGGTTTCAGATTTTACATTACGCCTAAAGGGGCGTTTTTTAACGTTTAGTGTGTTACCTTTATTTATTAAATGTCATGTTCTTCGCACTTAAACCCTACATTTTAGTCCAACAGCAATATCGCGAAATAATTTTAAAATGAGCATATCTTTAGAATTTCCGATACACAGTTCTGCGCGCTGGAGATAAAAAGGTTTTTTTCTCCCCCGTAGAGTGTTGCCATTGCTCGCTTTCAAATCGTTGAGTTTGTTCATCAGAAAATCCGTTAAAGTTTTACAAAATATGAAATAGATAAGAAAACAAATTCCAAATTTGGGCTTCCAGATGCGCATATTCGGGTGGAAACGTACGTTATTCGAAATTGGATGGCTCTAGGTACCGTTGTTTTATCACAATTGGAGAAATATATATACATTTATGCAGATTCTTCATTATTTAATTTCTTTAAATATAATACAGCGCGATAACATTTGGTGACAACAGTTTGAAAAGTTATACAGCCGTTTACAGTGAATCAACGCGAAATCGCAAAACGAAAACAATAATCTTTCAGGGACAAAAGCTCATTTGGACTTATATTACATTCAAACAAATTTTTTTTTTCTATTTACAGGCACATACACGATTCGAGAGCATTCGAGCTAACGCCACTTTGGGCCAAAAATATTTAAAAGAAGCATATCTTTAGAATTGTCGATAGACAGTCGCTTGTGGTGGAGATAAAACTTTTTTTATTCCCTGCAGTGTTGCCACTGCTCGCTTTGAAACTGTTGAGTTTTTAATAAAAAATTCAAATAATAAGTTTTACAAAATATGAAATAGATAATAAAACAAATTCCAAATTCGGGCTTCCAGGTGCCCATGGTCGGGTGGAGCACTATATTATTCAAAATTTGATGACTCTAGATACCTTCCCCCCTTTTTTTTTCACAATACTAGAAATATTTCATTTCATTGCTTGCGGAGCGCATTAGAAATGCTACGAATTTTGTACATATGTAAATACTTTTAGTGAAAATGATACGCGAAACTGCAGTATTTTTTTTGTAAAATGTAGCATGAAAATCTAAAGAAGAGAATCTTTGCCAAAAAAGTAAGAATACAGAGACAAATCTCATTAACACTGAGTAAATGGTTATTTCCCTAAACTGGCGAGATATCGCCAATGACGATGTTTTGGCGATTAATTTTTGTCACCAAATTTGGCGAAAAATTGCCAAAATTTGCCAGATAGTGGCATTTTGGTCCGGACGCATGCGACTTATGTTTTTATTTTCTTGTCATTCTGTACCTAGTACTAGTAAAACATGAGTACAGTCTTTTTTTTTATCAGTAATAACTTATCAAGATTAGGCCTAGACTTCAAAATCTCTTATTTTTATTCGCAGGAGGGAGAAAAAGCTTTTTTTCCAAAACGCAGCCTATTTTACAATTACTCTATTTTAATTTTATTAATATTCTATTGCTTAATTCATTTTTTAACTGCATTAATTTAATACCACGCTGTATTTAACACTCAGTATTATCCGCGATTTTACACAAGCGCGGTAGGCAAGGCTCAGAATACACCTGCTCAAAATACACCTCTTAATCTCACCTGCCATATACACGGGTTAGCAACATATACTGTATTCCAACGATAAACGCGCGAAAATAAAAGGAAAGTATTTTAAAATAAATCATAATGAAAAAACTTATTGTAACGTTATAATGGTTAAAACATTCCTGACACTAAAAGCCAAAGTGTTTAATTTATTATGTACTTTATTAGTTACTTTTCGGTAATACAATAAACTAGAATCTACATACGGTAAACTTTCTCCATGCAGGCCATTTCTGAAACAGACCAGCATTTTAAAAAATGTAAATAAATATTAGTACTAAACATTAATAAGATGGCCACTTCCCCAGATGGTTCATCTACAGTACTAAACATTAATAAGATGGCCACTTCCCCATTCCTTCTTCTTATTCTGCCCTCAATTTTATGTTTGGTCTTCTGTGAAAGTGTCTTAGAAATGTCACGTTAATTACTCGTATTTATTTACGTTTTCGAAAATAACAATTATTTTGAAAATCGTTCATCTACAGGAGATGGTCGCCATGAGAGGGTTCAGTGTAAAATGTAACCGTTGCTCGTCGTCTCAAAGATTATATGACAATAAAAAAGTATTCTCTGCTTATCTATCTCTGTATATAAAGAAGAAAGTCTGTTGGTTTGTCCTGTAATAATTCAGTAACTACTGTAGCTATCGTCACCAAACTTTCTACAATTCTTTTCTGGGTCCTGGAAAAGGTCGACATCCACTTTTTTCCAAAAAAAAAAAAAAAATAGCTAAAATCAGAGATATTAATTAAAAACTAGGAAAAACTATCATTTTCGCCCTCATTTTTCCGAGTGGTAACAGTCATGCAAGTTGGAGACGACAAATCTGCTTTATTTCGAAAGTTGTTGCCACTGCTCGCTTTCAAATCCTAGAAATTGTTAATAAAAAAATTTGTAAGTTTTACGATAAAATAAAAATAGCATTACCAAACATTAAATACATTCTTCCCGATTCCAAAAATTCGTGGGAAGCCATTTCGACTATTCCCATCTTCAAATGACTTTAATTAGCCGAGATATTAATTAAAAACTCAGAAAACACTCACTCATTTTTCCGAGTGGCAACAGTTTTACGCGTTGGAGATAAAAATGCTTTATTTCGAAAGTTGTTGCCACCACTCGCTTTCAAATATTAGAGTTTGTTAATAAAAAATTTCCAAGTTTTACGATGAAATAAAAATAGAATTACCAAATATTAAATACATTATTCCCGATTCCAAAAATTCGTAGGAAGCCATTTCGACTATTCCCATCTTCGTACGACTTTAATTAGCCGAGATATTAATTAAAAACTCAAAAAACACTAATTTCGCACTCATTTTTCCGAGTGGCAACAGTTTTGCGCGTTGGAGATAAAAATGCTTTATTTCGAAAGTTGTTGCCACTGCTCGCTTTCAAACCCTAGAGTTTGTTAATAAAAAATTTCCAAGTTTTATGATAAAATAAAAATAGAATTACCAAACATTAAATACATTATTCCCGATTCCAAAAATTCGTGGGAATCCATTTCGACTATTCCCATCTTCGAATGACTTTAATTAGCCGAAATATTAATTAAAAACTCAAAAAACACTAATTTCGCACTCATTTTTCCAAGTGGCAACAGTTTTGCGTGTTGGAGATAAAAATGCTTTATTTCGAAAGTTGTTGCCACTGCTCGCTTTCAAATCCTAGAGTCTGTTAATCAAAAATTTCTAAGTTTTACGAAATCTCTCTCTATATGTATAAAGAAGAATGTGTGTTTTTTATATTAATTAAAAACTCAAAAAACACTAATTTCGCACTCATTTTTCCAAGTGGCAACAGTTTTGCGTGTTGGAGATAAAAATGCATTATTTCGAAAGTTGTTGCCACTGCTCGCTTTCAAATCCTAGAGTCTGTTAATCAAAAATTTCTAAGTTTTACGAAATCTCTCTCTATATGTATAAAGAAGAATGTGTGTTTTTTTTTTTTTTTTTTTTTTTTTTTTTTTTTGTTCGCGATATTGATTTCTGATCAATTATGATAAATTTTTTTGCTACATTTAAATCGACTAAAATTGAATATAGGTGAAATATTGGATGGAAATTGAATTTTTACGAACATTTGATTAGACAGACGAAAATCATTCAAAACTGCGTGCCATTGTTGCTGATATAATGAGGGATAATTAATTTATTTTTCTATCGAGATTTTTTATGTGGGTTCCATATCGCATCAGACGGAAAAATGTATGACTATGAAACGTATTTTTTGCATCGTTATTAGAGAAGGATTACAGCGGTATTGTTCTCTCCGTTGTATACATTACTCTTAGTCTAACTTAACTGGCATCGGGTATTTCCGCTAGTTTGTGATAAAAACAATATTTTTATTGTTCTTTTATATTTCTAACTTGAGCGGCAATATATTTCCTGCTATATTTCTTCGGAAGTTCTTGAAGCTGTGGCAAATCTCCAAAAATTTTCCGATGTATTTTTCAGAGTAAAACTCAGCATATGTGGAAAGTCAAGCCGTACAGATTCGCGTTATTGAATGTTTAGCTGTATTTTATTATTTTTAATCAAAGTCAAGTCTTATATGAGTTGACAGTTGCTGGCAAAAGGAAAAGAAAAACAGACATTCTAGCATACCTTCTACGGAGAAGACAACTGTGATCCGCCGCTTCCAGAATGCTATCCAGTCATCCCACAACATCAAAATGGCGACCTCGATTTTGCGCTTACCTGTGCAAACAACAGTCGGAGGGAAAGGCACTAAAAGTAGCAACCCCCAAAACATTGCGAAGAGGAAGATTTAAAATAATGGTACAAAACAGCGCCCGCCGTTCTCTCTCTCTCTCTATTTCTCCTGAGATTCGCTGCGGTCCAGATTTAAATTGCGGGTCTCTCTCTTGCAGCTTAGGAGTTGGGAACCGTCTTGAAAAATTTCTGACAGTTCAGGATAAAGATCTCGACAGAAATGGCAGCAAAGGAGAAGGAAGATATAGATCTCTGGATGCTGACGATACGCCTTTCGTCACTTTTCTGCATGAAAAGGCTGGGTTTTATCGCGAGTTTAACAAGAAGATTAGAGCGACGTAAATTGAATTATGACTTCCTGAATTTTTAGTTTCTTATAAGAGGAAATGAGAGGAATAGCGTACTGCAGGTTCGCTGTTACCATACATTTTTCTTTTATCTAAGGAAAATTACAGCAGAACTCGCTCCATGAGGCCGAATGTCAGATGAAGTTTCCTCTGATAACTGAAGTTTCAGTTTGTGAAGCCTAATATTTTAGATAACCGACTAAATGGAGGGATGCTTTCGTAGTGAATTTTCTAAGGCAGGGGTGAGCAAATACTTTTAATCACGAGCCAAATAGGTCTTTTTTAGGGTATCATTCGAGCCATTGCAAGGTGAGGTGGCGCTTATATGAGGATCTTGTCCGGTGCATCTATAGTGTGCTGAGACTATATGTGCGGGACACTTCCCCCGGTAAAATTAAAAAAAAAAAATCTGAAAGCCTTCAGATTTTATATTACACCCAAAGGGACTTTTTTTGATGTTTTGTGTGTCACCTTTATTAATTAAATATATTTATTTTATATTATATATCCTATATATTCTTCGCCCTTAAAGCATAAATTTCAATTCAACAGCAATATCATAAAATAATTTAAAAAGAGCATATCTTTACATTTTCGATCACAGTCTCGCGCGCTGGAGATAAAAATGCCCCCCTCGCATACAGTATTGCCATTGCTCACTTTGAAATTGTTGAGTTTATTAACCAAAAACTCGTTAAAGTTTCCCAAAATCTGAAATACGTAATGAAACAAATTCCAAATTTGGGCTTCCAGATGCCCATATTCGAGTGGAGGACTACGTTATTTAAAATTTGATGTCTCTAGGTACCGTTGTTTTTTTGCACAGTGCAAGAAACATACACGCATTCATGCAGATTTTTCATTATTTCATTTCTTTAAATGTAATGTAGGGGTCTAATATTTGGTGGCAAGAATTTGAAAAGTGAAACGCATTTTTGTAGTGAACTAACGCAAAATGCCAAAACGAAATTAATAGCCCTTCTAAGCTAATGCTCTTTTGGGCTTTTGATTACAGTCAAATAATTACTGGACACGGGCGCTTCCCGGCGTCCCAGAAAAAACTTAATTTGCAAAATAATAATGCCTTTGTAAGTTTTGTAGAGCTGAAGGTAATGCACGAAATTTCGTCGAAGACGGTGTATTATAACAAATTATTAGAGAGAAACATGGTAACATAAAAGGAATTTTATTGCTGCAGGAAAGAATTTAGATTTGCAAAGTATTTGATGAACTTTATAAATGGCAATAGAACAGTACTGGGAATTTTGGTTTGATGTTTATAACTGTATTTTTGTTTTAATCTTTGTTTGGTGTGCTGCGTTAACCACGAGGGCGATTATTATCGGCCAGGAAGGTTACAGTACACTCGTATATTACAATACATTAGACTGTTAGCAATGAGTATATAAACAGCCGATAATATGGATACGAAAACGGCATTTACAAATGAGATCCTAAGCTATTTGTCCATTTTCTTAACCATATATGATTCAGTTTTAGAAAACCGACCAGTAAAACTAGACGAATTCAGCGGTAATTATTGAGCAAGTTATA
This sequence comes from Stegodyphus mimosarum, assembly GCA_000611955.2. Taxonomy (NCBI): domain Eukaryota; kingdom Metazoa; phylum Arthropoda; class Arachnida; order Araneae; family Eresidae; genus Stegodyphus; species Stegodyphus mimosarum. The sequence continues at coordinate 140,502 of KK115242.1, read as the reverse complement.
AATATGTGACATATCTTGTATCATTTATAAAATACAGGGTGTTTATAAAGTCCTGGACCCATTTTGATGTTTAATAACTCATAAAATAATAAAGATAGATTAAAATTAATAACATAAATGGTTAGATAGATTCAAAAAGTTTCATGACCCTTGTCAATGAACTTCCAAGTGTGCCCCCTTCGTCGCACGGAGAATATCAAGTCGATATTTAATTTCACCACCATAAAATCTGTGCTTTCTCTTGTGGTGTATGCATTCTCCTTAATATCCAGTCGAATAAAACATCACATACAAAAAGTACTAGAACAAACACATCAAAAGTAAACATAACCTTGCAATAGTTGCCAAAAACAAAAGAGAGAAAAATGCAATTAATAAGCAGACGATATTTAGAAAAGTACAGATATTTAGACTGGAAAATGAATTTATCTGAAATTAACCACACGCGCAGACGATATTTACAAAAGTAAAGATATTCAAACCTGAAAAGGAAAATATATAAGTTATTCCATCAATAAATGTCATAAGCTTATAAGGTATTTCTCCCACCTTCTTCGCATGCCTTCGTGGTGTAGTGGTCTGCATGCTCGACGCGTAACTGAGAGGTCCGTGGTTCCCGGCGAAGGCGTTGCTTATTTTTCATGTCTCCTGCTTCGTAATAACCTAATGTCTCTACAAGCTTGTTTATATCTTCATTATTTTATGAGTTATTAAACATCAAAATGGGTCCGGGACTTTATAAACACCCTGTATATTTTTGTTCTACATCTTTTCATTTTCCTATTTTGTAACGTTACTGCACTACAATTTTGTTCGTCTAAAGTGAAGAATTTGGAGGGTGACGTAAGAAAATGAACACGCAAGACAAATCTTAATATGTACGGTCCCATTTAAAAGGTTTAAGGTATTGTTGCATAGAAAATCCCCTCTACTGTTTCATAATTCACATGACTGACAAAAAGACATTACTACGCAACATTTAATTCCGTTGTAAGCTCACTATCATCATTATCGGAATATTTATCTACCACAAATTAATTTGAAAAACGTAACTATACGACGCGGATCGAATGCATTTTCAAAGCTGGGTTATTTCTGCAGGAAAAAAATGACATTACATTCCAAGTTCAATTCTTAAGCTTCTTGATTTGCTAATGCAACTTTCCTGAGCATTAGTTTATTCTTGCATTCGGAGAAGCCCTCGGAATGCATTACCTCGGTGGGTTAACGATAAAGCCGAAATGTGCACCGCTCTGTCTCATCAATGCATTTCGCAAATGGCTCTTCAATCGTCGGGAAAAGCAGGTCACAAAAACGTGACCTTTCTACTTCACCTAACTTCGCAACGTGAACGGACTTCGGACCTTCACGGTCAACCCGTTTATTTCCTAAGATATCCTATCACTTTTATTGGTCTTTTATCGTACCTTCTTTCACGAGTTGCTTTCACGTGACCACCTCGTGCAGACACACTTCTAAACGCCCATTCTCTCCTCCTCCTTAACCAGGCAGATGACCACCCTTCATTTTTATAGCAGCCAGCCTTTAAGAGGTCATAAAAACAAGGTAATACCGGAATAATTAATTCGAAGGCCGACGGTCGGACTTTGCCAGGATGTTTCGGCATAATGAGTTCAGTAAAAAATTATCCGACTTGGAAAAAATATGTATTTTGACACGGATGGAACTAAAAGCGGTGTTTCAATAAATTTATATACCTTATACAGCATAGCATAGCTTAATTTTTATATATTATTCTTGACAACAAAAGCTATGATAATCGTTGCACTACATATGACATAGATAGATATTAAGGTCTTCAAACTTTGTCGTTTCGTAGAATCTTTAAATCTATTAATTGTTTGTGGAACCCCTGAAATTATAACTTTCGAGGAAGGACATCCCTACCACCTTCGGAAAAACACTACAAACAAATGCATACCAGTACAGCGTGTCTTTTATGTGGATGTTAAAAATGCTTTTTAAACAGAAAATTTAAGAAAACAGAAGAAGCAGTAATGCTTCAGTAATGCTGCAGTGTCGTGAATATCGATAATCATTTTATCAACCTTTAGTTTATCTTCATATATATCTTTGGACGCAGTTTACAAGATTCTCTTAGGTAGACTTTCGGATTGTAAGTGGTTAGCATTTTCAGCAGGGAATTGCAGGGAATCCGTGGTTCGAATCCCGACGAGGACAAAGTAGGTTTTCCATCTTTTCTACTCTGAAAAATCTAATGGATTTTATTCATAATTCCATAGCAGGAAATGCAGTACTTAAACGCATGAAATTACTCCAGAAATTGTTTTGCAAATTAGTTAAATGCTCAATCATAATTCTGATTTTGGTTCTGCGAAAAATACCCATAAACCTCGAAGAGTCATTAGAATATTTTCGAAGTCAGGAGACCAAAGATATCCGCAATGCTTTAGCCAGGATTCGAATTCCGGACTCCCCGAATAGACGTTGAGAGTGCTTCCAATTACACCACGAAGGTACGCATAAAGCAGGAACAAAATATCTTAAGAGGTTTTTTAGCTGGTGGACTGAATTTCTTCGAAGCTTTCTTCGTTTTACAAAAAATTATCTTCTTCAGTTAACGGCATTAACTCCAATCCAGTCCTTCCTAACGCTTTTAGATTTCGGTTATCTTAATTTTTTTACATTTCTTCAATATATTCCTCGACAGATGGCGCTACGTTTGTATTCGCTTTGTTCCTGTTATTATTTTCGATATAGATAGGGTAGTCGTTTCTCCCATTTTGAAGAATATTTTTTGCTCCAGAAGAAGAAGCACTTGTGTTTTATTGCCCTTGAAATTGATAGAGTTTGAGTGTTGTTCTAATAAATCTCGGTACAAAATAGAGATTTTGTAGAGACATTACGTTATTTCGAAGCAGGAGACATGGAAAATGAGAAATGCCCTCCGCCGTGACTCGAACCACGGACTTCTCGAATACGCGCCGAGTGTGCTGACCACTGCACCACGAAAACATGGTAAGAAGACGGGAGGAAATACCTTATATACTCCCTGTTTTAAAGACGACTGGGGTTTTAGGGGACCCAGTTACCAAATCCTGATGGCAAAGAATCATCATTCCCCATTTTTTAGTTCGGCCGCCACTGCAGAAACATTAGGTTATTTTAGAAGCTCAGGAGAGATGAAAAATTAGCAGTGCCCTCGCAGGGACTCGAATCACGGACTTCTCGATACGCGCCAAGCGTGCTGACCACTACCCCACGAAGGCATGCTAAGAAGGCGTGAGAAATACCTTCTAATTAAACTTCTAGTTTTTTAATCTAACCCATAATAAGCTTGGTGTTTTGCTAATTTTAAATTTTACACTGGCGTGTTTCTCTTCCAGTATGATTAGTAAAAGACTATGCGAATTATCATTTAAATAAATATGGATGAATAAGGGCTAGGATGAACGACTATAATACAAAATACACAATTAAATTAAATAAACTGAAAAAAATAACTGGTTTCGAGTTCTAGGTTAATAAAAGGAATATTGTCATATGATTAATGTACTTTCAGGAATGAAAAAAGTGTGTTATAGCAAATCTTTTTCTCTCTCTCTCTCTGTCTTTTAAGCCTGAAAGGGCTATTAACCCGAAACACGATTTTGTGTTGTTTCAGTTTAACGCATTTTTTCACTTTTCATTAGAGTCAATTACCTGTCGGAACAACGTAAGATATTATTCTTTAGCTAATCTATTAGTTATCAATTAATAAACTAAACTATTTAAAAGCTACTTAATTAAACTACAATAATGTAAAAAAAAAAATCTGAAAACTTTCAGATTTTATATTACGCTCAAAGGGGCATCTTTTTAACGCTTTGTGGGTTACTTTTATTTATTAAATATCATGTTTTTCGCACTTAGAACATAAAATTCAGTTCAACAGCAATATCGCAAAATAATTTTAAAAAAATGAGCCTATCTTTAGAATTTCCGATACACAATCTCGCGCGCTGGAGATAAAAATGGCTCTTTTCTTTTCTCTCTCACTCTCTTTTTCCCCCCTTTCTTCTTCTCCCGTAGTGTTGTCATTGTTCGCTTTGAAATCGTCGTGTTTGTTAATCAAAAAGTTTTAGAAACATGAAATAAAAAAAA
>KK115242.1:83746-136318 GCA_000611955.2 Stegodyphus mimosarum | reverse complement strand
AAAAAAAAAAAGAAGAGAAAAAGAAAACCTGAAAGGTTTCAGATTTTACATTACGTCCAAAGGGGCGTTTTTTAAACATTTTGTGTGTTACCTTTATTTATTAAATATCATGTTCTTCGCACTTAAACCATCAAATTCAGTTAAAGAACAATATCGCAAAATAATTTTAAACTGAGCATATCTTTAGAATTTCCTACACACAGTCTCACGCGCTGCAGATAAAGATGCTTTTTTCTGTGCAAAGTTGCCATGGCCCGCTTTGAAATCCTTGATATTTTTAATCAAAAATTCGTTAAAGTTTTACAAAATATGAAATCGTTAATAAAACAAATTCTAAATTTCAAATTTGGGCTTCCAGATGCCTATATTCGCAGCAGGATTACGGCATTCAAAATTCGATGGCTTTAGGTACCGTCGTTTGATCACAATGCGAGAAACATACATACATTTATGCACATTCTTCATTATTTAATTTCTTTAAATATAATACAGGGCTGCAATATTTTGTGGCAACAGTTTGTAAAGTGATACAGACTTTTAATATTTCCGATGCAAAATCGCAAAACGAAACCAATAGTCGTTCAGGGACAAAGCTCCTTTGGACTAATAATAAAGCAAATTCCAAATTTGGGCTTCCAGATGCCCCTATTCGGGTGGAAACGTACGTTATTCAAAATTGGATGGCTCTAGGTATCGTCGTTTTATCACAATGCGAGAAACATACATACATTTATGCAGATGCTTCATTGTTTAATTTCTTTAAATATAATACAGGGCTGTAATATTTGGTGGCAACACTTTGAATAGTGAACCGACATTTACAATGAACCAACGCAAAATGCCAAAACGAAAGTAATAGCCCCTTGGGCTAATAAGTAATATAACTACTATAATTCATATAAACTATTTAACTTCTTATTGTTCTTAGGAATATAATTTTTTTAATCTTTTTAATGACTGATTTAAATAAAAATGCATTTAATTCTTGATATTTCTAATTAAAAACAAGCAATATTTTTAATAGAATTACATTACAGAAGTTTTCACTTTTAATATAGAAGATGTAATAACGTTCTCAAATTAAATGCACATTCATCTAATATTCTATAAAATATTTCGTTGCTCCGGTTCAGCCTATTAATAATCTCTATTGCTAAAACATATTAAACTTTAAAAGAGCCCTTCGGGTCATCGTTAAAATAGGAAAGCTTACAGACTTTTTGTAATTTTTTGTTTAATTAGTCAAAGAAAGAGAGTACACGACAGAGAGCTGCCAATTAGGAAGAACATTTGTCTCAAAACGCAATTAGACAAAAGGACCTTACTTGCAACTACGCAAAATATACGCCGTGCTTAGAACGGCTAAATTCCCTTTTCTGTTTCTTCCGGTAATGAAGAAAACTGAGATAAAAAGAGCGTAATTTTGTGGGAAACGTAATGAAGAGAAGACAATACAAGACTTTCAGAATATGCTTAGGTGCTCAAAAACTTATTTTGCAATAAAATGTAAGATAATAGCTCTTTAGAAAATACAGCTTAAAAAAAGAATCAAACAATTGTTACTGCAGAGGTGCTTAGCTTCTAAACGGCGGCAAAATTGAACGGCGTGCGCAAAATGCAGAAGGGTTGGAAAGTTTTAAAGAAAACAAGCTTTTGCTGTTTGGTTACCAATTTCAGTAGCTGTGTTCTTAAACACAGCGGTTCTAAACCTTTTGACTCTTGTGTACCATCTAAACAAAAATGAAAAACTTTGTACCATCACTTACATTTTTCAATCATTATTTTTCAATTTCTCAATAGAAATATTTAAAAAAAGTATATATATATATATTGTCATTTGCCCAATCTATTGGCTCTTTGTGCTAAATGTGCACGCATAAGAAATATTAGTTTAAGAATTGGTTACCATTTTAATTATCAGAATTTAAGTCAGTAGTTCCCAACCCTATGCCCGCGGGCAGCCTGGCGCCCGCCGATAGTTTAACGTGCGTTAATTCTAGGTGCGATCACAATAAAAATGTTTTAGTTTTCAATAAAATTCTATGTACGATCACAGTAAAAATGTCTTAGTTTTCAATAAAATTCTATGTGCGATCACAGTAAAAATGTCTTAGTTTTCAATAAAATTCTATGTACGATCACAATAAAAATGTTTTAGTTTTCAATAAAATTCTACGTGCGATCACAATAAAAATGTTTTAGTTTCCAATAAAATTCTATGCGCGATCACAATAAAAATGTTTTAGTTTTCAAATAAAATTCTATGCGCGATCACAAAAAAATGTTTTAGTTTTCAATAAAATGAATGCTATGTGCGATCACAATAAAAATGTTTTTAGTTTTCAACAAAATTCTATGTGAAAGTTTTCTTGTTTTTAATGCAGTAGAAATTGGGTCTAACACAGATACCAGCACAAAGCAAAATGCAACCGATCTGTTGATTGATTGATTGATTGATTGATTGATTCATTCATTCATTCATTCATTCATTCACTGTGTGTGCGTGCGTGTGAAAAAGTAAATGGTGCCCGCCTTCCGACGGATATTCTAGAATGTGCTCTTAGGGAAAAACAGGTTGGGGACACAATACTTTAATTATAAATTTAGTGTGAAATTTGGGCTTGTTTACGAGATAACTAATTTCTTTATGTCTGGTCTTATTTCAGTTAGTTTTAACCGTAAGTTAAGATCCACTTTTAATTTAGTTTTGTATTTATTTTTCAAAATTAACATGGAAGAAAATTTTTTGTTCACACAAATAGGTTGTGCAAAAAGGCAATAAAAATTTAACAGTTTCATTTAAAATGCCTTTAATTTTTTTTTTTTTTCCTCCCGGTTAAGCCAAATTTTAAGGAGTGTGTTACTTTTGAAATGTTCAGTTAGAGTTCGATCACAGGAGACTTTTGAATGTAATAGTTAAAAATACCTTATTTCTTTGCGTACCACCGCTTGAGAATCGCTGTTCTACAGTAAATAATGAATTACCTTTCCAAATAATGATCGTTATAATAATCCGTAAATAATGATTCCAAATAATGATAATTTCAGTTTTGCTCGACTTATTGCAGACCAAAATTTTTTTTGCAAATTACAGAAAAGTCATCAGATCATTTCAAATGTGGTAAACGTTTCTCAAAGATAAGGTATGTAATATAATGAGGCTAATTATTTCAATGAACAAAGAACAAAACAGATTGGTATACTTTATACTGTCCCTTATTTTGTTTATGATAAAATGTTGAGGAACCTAGTGAACTAAATAACAACTTATCGCTAACTTCAAGCACTTACAACGTAGACTCGAGAAAGGTTAAAACATCCTTTTATTCACTCAAAGAAATAATAACAGATGGCCCCTTCTCGGGCTTACAGGAAAGCCTCCACACGGGCTTTTTTAAGAAAATAAAAAAAAATCTAATACTAACTAAAACAGACTTAGCAGAAGCTAGACAAACTGTCTAACGTAGTTGGCAATTAATTTAAACTAGCCGGCGATTATCAATAGACAAGTACAATACGGCCGAGTGTAACAGGTTCAAGAACAAAGTAGCCAGAAGGCAAATACGCGCCACTAAGGATTCCTAAGCAGTCTCTTTCGAGATAAATTGAACTTTCTTTAAATACTACTTCTAACACATTTGCATTTAATGCGATTCTAAAAACTTATTCTGGTAGGGAATTATAAGTAGGAAACAAGAACTGAAAGGAAAGGATTTCAAAACTAAAAATAACTGTTGTGGTGTTTTACTTATTTAATTCTAAAGTTCTAACTTAGAACCCCACGAACACTAACAAGTGAATAATCGCTTAAGTGTGTGAACAGAACACATAACACTGAAGAAGTGTTTATAACAATTTATTTTTCAGAATATTTACAATCAGTTTCTTTTTGGAACTTTACACAAAACCTCCACGCGGGCTTGAACTTAAATAATAAATTTAAATTAAACTAAACTAGCTTAACTAGCTATCTGAAAGGTATAGCCGACGCTATCAGAAATCTAACTAGTTGGCCTCTAAGTATTAATTAAATCGGCGAAGCCAAGCAAGGGCCTAAGGTATGGCCGAGCGGAGTAACTAAGAGAGCAATTAGCCAAGGGCGAACGTGCGCTAGCCAGGGAATCAGACCCTCTCTCTCTCGAAGTCGGTGAAGTATCGACTTAAATAGTACTCTCTCTCATTTGCATTTACTGCGTTTCTGAAATTGCATTCTGGCAGGAAATTGCAAGCTGAAATTAGAATAAGATAGGAAAGATACAAAACGTAAAATATCTGTTAATAAACTAAGAATAAACCTTACACTGTTGGCCCACCAGCGGCCGAGCGGTAAAGACGCTGAACACTGGTAGTTCGGTCCGAGGTTCGAATCCCGCGAACGGGCTGGCTATTAGCCAGCTATACGAGCCAGTTTCCCTTAGAAAGTTCTCCACGAAGGCATCCCTCCCTTTAGGCAGATAGCCCTCGTGTGCTTTGCCATAACTGAATAACCTAACCTTACACTGTTATAACATAACATACGCCTTACAACTTTAAAAACACTTTTTTTCTTCTAATACGGCCGAAAGCAGTGGCCACTTTATTATGGCGGCATATAATAAATAGGTTACTGTTGCCTCCTACGAAGGGACAGACAATTTACATCCATGTCTTCTCTGGGATTCGAACCCGGGACCTTCAGTACGGCAGTACCATTAATATTTCATTAACAATACTTACGTTCATTAACCATTAATATTTCATTAACAATATTTACGTTGAAAATACGAACACTGTTATAAGAGATAAGATTAAACACTTCATTTAATGGTCGCCAGTAAGAAACGATAAGCATCTATCTTCCTATAATAAATTGTCTGGCGCTTGTTGTCTGTTAGCAAGTGCCAAACAATTCGTAAAAGGTTAACATTTTGCTATAAATGTACTACTTTCATATTGCAGTGAGTATTTCATTCAATATCAACATCAATTACTACATCCTTTATAATACTATGAAGAAATAAAGCAATCTTTTCAATCAATCACTGCACGTGATTGTGCAGTGTAATAAATAGCTTACAGGTTTGCTAGTATGAAGGTCCTAACTTGAACATAACTTTAAGAATCAAGTAAGGAAACGCACAATCAAGTAAATTCAGGTAAAGAAAACTTCAATCAAACTTTGAGCTGGTTTGAGTTGGTTTATTAAATTATGGGGAAAGCCCTCGAGGGCTATCTGTCTTTTACGATGCCTTCGTAAAAGACTTCCTAAATGAAACTGGCTAGTATCTACATTACACACCGAATGTTCCATGATAATTCCTTATATATAAAATATACAGTTTTTATTTTAATGCACATTAATAATCTCAAAAGGACATATATTTGAATTTTAAATTTTCTACAAAATAAAATTTCCAAGCAAAATTAAAACTTTTATCACCACTTGAAATTTATAAATTATTTCGCCTGTACTAGGTTCTGTTTACAATAAGACATTAGGGTTATTATGAGCGAACAAAAGCATAAAGCTGTAAAAAATTCGAAGTCCTTTCACAAACAACAAGCCTACTTACTACTACAAAGTATTGCTTACAAGATTATACTTTTACCATTCGAAAGTAACTGCAATTTAGAAGGCACTCAAAATGATTTCAGTGATCGTGGTAGCTGTACCTTTTCCTGAAACTTCTAATGTAACTTTTTTTCCCAGCCGAAGTGGTGGACTTCTGCCATAAACGAACTTTTCAAGCAGGGGGTAAAGGCCTACATATACCAATAACCGATATCTGCAGTAGCATCTATCAAATAACCGTTTATGCTTGCTGAAAGTGTTGGGCGCCTAGCTGCGCAGCCACCCCCGCAACCCTACAATTTTGACCCCCTTTTTCCCAGCCCCCATGTCTTCAGGAGTCAGAAAATGCACTCTGTAAGTTCTCTTAGGTAAGGAACAACAGTAGGTGAGACAGCCCGCTACGAAGTGTCGACGATAATGGCCACTGTGAAGAGATCTCTCTTCCAGCAGAGAGTGCGGGGCGGTTTCAGCGCGGCAGGTGTCCGCCCCTGGACACCAGGGCTTAAGTGGCATTCCCTTATCCCACCCTCCGTGACCTCTTCTTCGTGGTCCTAGTAATGTTTTGCCACCTAAATCGCATGACTCAAGTTTGGAAAGTACTTCTGACCGGGATTAAAATAAGCACAGAAACGAAATTGCGGTGCCAAGCAAATGTTTTCGAAAACTAACAGCAATATACAAAAGAAGGATTTCTAGCTGAAAGAACCAATAACGCATAAAATATTAATGAGACGGTTGAATGTATACCACACCCCCGCCAAATGTAATACGTACCTTTTTTTTAAATAGATTTTTGGAATATTTTTTTTATTCCGTTTCTGTTCTTAAAAGAAAAAATTCTTTAATACCAACAATTCGTAAAAATTACACCAACTACATTTCCCCTATTCAAATACAAAGGTGTTACCGGACCTACAGGTTCCCTTAGCCCATCACGATTTATTTACCTGCACTACTGAATAACGCGTTATGCAATAGTTGTGACAACTATTTGCGTTACCATTCATTCGATTTCTGTTCGACTATTAACACACATAAATTTATTTACATGCAATACAATGGTTACAAGCATAACTAATTAGGCACACGCCTTGGGTATTGTTAAGCTTAACACTTTCGCTCTTCTAAAACTGAAGTTAAGTCATTGAATAACTTCAAAGATAGCACGCTCGGAGCGCTACCTAACGGCGGGAGTTATCAATTCATAACACTAGTATAGATAAATAATGCGTAGTGCTCTATAAATCTATAAATCTGTGTACAGGTAGAAATGGACGTGACACCAGAGTTTCACTATTGGTCGTACAGATACAGCCACTAATTATAATTGTTCAGTTACAGCAGTTCGGCCCCAATTTTGAGGGAGAACACCCCGGGAAGGGCCGTTAGACTCGTGTATTCCCATATGTTTAATTGATAGTGATTGCACAATAAGACAATTTGCTAAGGCAAATCGTGGTGCCAGTTGCTATATCGTTTTTCGAATTCTGGAGAAAATATGAATGATTGTAAATAAGAAGGGCTCTTTGCGGCATGGGATCACTTTAACAAAAACCGTCGAGTCGAAAGCCCCCTTGCCAGATTAGTGGTAAAGGAAAAGGGGAAAGAGACAATGGAATCCTTTCCCTGGGTGTTCTCGATCAAAATTGAGACACATGGACTCCTTTCTCTGGGTGTTCTCGATCAAAATTCAGACACATGGACTCCTTTCTCTGGGTGTTCTCGATCAAAATTCAGACACATGGACTCCTTTCTCTGGGTGTTCTCGATCAACATTGAGACACATGGACTCCTTTCCTTGGGTGTTCTTGATCAAAATTGAGACACACGGACTCCTTTCTCTGGGTGTTCTCGATCAAAATTGAGACACATGGACTCCTTTCCCTGGGTGTTCTCGATCAAAATTGAGACACATGGACTCCTTTCCCTGGGTGTTCTCGATCAAAATTGAGACACATGGACTCCTTTCCCTGGGTGTTCTCGATCAAAATTGAGACACATGGACTCCTTTCTCTGGGTGATAGCAGATTAATCGACTTATGAAGGGGATAAACCAATCTACCATCAATTAACAGTAACCAAAATAAGAGAGAGTGTTTCATCTTACTTCCAAGTAAGCATCGAATTATTTGCTAGATTAAAAAAAAAATTTAATCTTAAAGATTATTTGCTTTTTAACAGGATTCTTTTGGTTTAGTGACTAGTATCTTTATTTTGATTGAGTATCAATTAGTATTTGAATCTAGCAAATAATTCGATACTTACTTGGGAGTAAGATGAAATACTCTCTCTTATTTTGGTTACTGTTAATTGATGGTAGATTGGTTTATCCCCTTGATAAGTTGATTAATCTGCTATCAATAACAGTAACTGGTTTTTCAATACCTAAAAAGTTTACTTTTGATTTTGGCATTTTTGCGATTTAGTTTTTCCTTTACTGTGTTCAAAGCAAGGAGGACTGCAAATTCTATAATTTTTTTTTAAATTCTGAAAAATACCTTTTCAATGATGTTTTTAAATTAAATTTCCGTTGCTTGGAGATGTAATATGGAGAGTTTTCTTTTCATAATTTATAGTGAATTATTGCTTTATTACTTTGCAGCTTTAGCTTATATATATATATATATAACAAAAATTATTCTAGGCTGTATTTTCTAGGCATTATTTGAGTTATATTTTCATGTGAGTTTTTGCTTATGATTTTAAGTTTTAATTGTATTTAATGTGTAATTTTGGCATTAACGTGCTTCTTCGAATAGGATTCAGAGGGTTTAGGGTGTACTATAACTTTTGCATTCTTACTTGTTAATAATAGAATTATAAAATTGCAGCTAGATGCGCAGTTTTTACAAAACCATAAAACGCTGTCGTTCAAGTTTTAACTTTGTAAAGAAAATTATATATATATCAATATATACAGCCTAGAATAATTTTTGTGATATTTGTACGAACATATATATACGTGCATATTAAAATATGTCAAAGAAATTAAGGCAATATATTAAAAGTACACAAATCCAGGTATAAAATAGCAGAAGAATTTTTACATTAAATCAAGAAAAATTTTTAAGTAGTTTTTAGAAATTTGTGCTTTTTTAGCGAAAACCCTGGCCGATCAGAGGGTTAAAGATGTTTTTTCCGACCGATTTACAGAAAGATTTCGAAGTTTCATGTTTAGATGGAGACTACACCTGTTGGTCTTGTAAGCCCTGGTAGTCAGGGCCTAACCTTAGACAACAGAAAGCCTAAATATGGACTTTGACAACTTATCGTTTCAGTGCATACAATAAAAACATGCGTGACAACCATTTCTCCAAGCCAAAACTCCAAAAGTATTAGTATTTCTGAAAGCATAAACAAACCTCGTTACTGAACATCATCTCTCTACAACGACTTCCTCCACAGAAGACCAAAACTATCTGAAATCCTGAGTGGTCATCTCACAGACAATTGATCAAATGTAAATCCAAACATCAGAACTTTCGCGTGGTACTACTTACCAACATGAAAGATGTTATATTATAGATCAAAAATCAAAAATGAATAAGCAACTAACTACCTTGGCATCTTGATGAAGACCATGTCGTCCACATCGCAAAACAGTTTATCCGTCAAAACAAAAGACATTCGTTCATCGGAACTTTCACATCGAGACTAATATTGGAACCAAGAGGAAATAATACGTCTTCATTTATCAGGAACCCACTTTGCCCAACCCTTATTTGTATCTAAAGGGACCGTTTTGTTCTTATCTGGGTAACAGGTACAAACGGAGAATACTATCAAATGACTCAATCCCATAAACACATATGCCAAGGCGTCGTATGTGCGTTGTTTGTTGAGCAAGAAGGGGTAAAAGTTCACATATACTCCCTTACAACCCTCGTACCTTTGCAAATAGCTCGATTTTCAAGGTTAAGTCAACTACAAATATTTCAAGGTTAAGTATATATTGACATCTTTCGCAGATATTTTTGAACCCATGCGACGAAAGACAAGTAAGAATAGTAATTTTAAACATTAATTAAATACAATTGGTCCACGAAGGAAGCGGGATTAACGTTCCCGATAATATAAATTTAAAAACTATTAATAATACTGTTGACTGGAAACTTTGTCGATAACAGATAAATACAAGCATTTTCCAATTAACCGGAGTAATAATGCGGGGGACGACATTCGCGTTAAGTTAAAATCACAGTTAATCCGACGGCAGTTAAAGAGGAAATGATAAATAATCCATGTTATAAAAACACAAAAAGCAATTTTTCTGCATTTTCAAGCAATTTAATTTGAAAAATAAATCAGTTGGTTGCGTAAATTAAATTAGTATTAAAACCAAAAAGGACTCATTCTAAATAACATAAAAATTAATGTTAAAAGAAAATGAGATGCATTTTCCGCAGACAGTTTTGTTTTAACATTAAATAAATTTCATTTGCCGCCCAACCGTGATAACGGTTACCGACTCTGACTGGCTTACTGAAGGGCTCGGGTTCGAATCGCGGAGATGGAAAAAATGAATGTTTGTATATGTATAGTATCTGTGCGGCATAGAGGCACTTTAAATACGCGGCGAGTCAAAAGCCCTCTCGAGAGGTTGCTGGTAGAGAAAGAGGGGTTTGAGATTCTGGGACTATCCCTACCCCCGAGGTGTCCTCTTTCAAAATCGGGACTGAACTCAGTTCACAAAGTTCCTCAGCGTTCATTTAGTAGAATAAGAGTGAGAAACCGTACAGACTATTAAATTTTTAGATACTGGCTACGTGAGAAATTAACTGTGTCTCAACGGGATTCGAACCACGTATCTTCGGCTGTTAGCTGCACGTACTAACTACTTACATGAGAGAGCATGCAGAGGGAAATGCGATACTTTTTTTTACACATTAAAGCTAAAGTACAATTACGACTTACTGAAGGCATATTTGACGATTAAATATTGTTTTATTACAGTAACACTTCGTTTTTCGTCATGTCTACGAATTTTTTATTACTAAGATTAAAAGTTCCGAAACATTTCAGAACATCTAATACAACCAAAGTAATACTTTTCGTTGCGAAGGTTCAAAGGCTAGCATTTACCGATAAGCGAACTGTTTGTTCTTGCTGATGTTAAAAACACGATCTATTTATTGCTTGCGAAACTTCTAATTAAACCAAATGGAATGCCAAATAATAAATAATTAGTTCAAAAGAGCAATTTGCCCAGAAGGACTATTAATTTCGTTATGACATTTTGCGTTGATTCACTATAAATAGCGAATCACTTTCGAAATTGTTGCCACCAAATATTACAGTCCCGTCTTATATTTAAAGAAATTAAATAATGAAGAATCGGCATAAATGTATAGGTATGTTTCCCGCATTGTAATGAAACGACAGTACCTAGAGTAATCCAAGTTTGAATAACGTACGTTTCCACTCGAAAATGGGGATCTGGAAGCCCAAATTTGGAATTTGTTTTATTATCCATTTCCTATTTTGTAAAACTTTCACGAATTTTTTTATTAACAAACTCAACGATTTCAAAGCGAGCAATGGCAACACGGTGCGGGAAAAAAAAACATTTTTACCTCCCGCGCGCCAGACGTTTATCGGAAACTCTAAAGATATGTTTATTTAAAAATTATTTTGCGACATTGCTGTTGAACTGAATTTTATAGTTTAAGTGGGAAGACCATGATATTTAATAAATAAAGGTAACACATACAAAACGTTAAAAAAACGCCCCTTTGGGCGTAATGTAAAATCTGAATACTTTTTTTTTTTTTTTGTAATTAAAGACACGCTTTTGTTTTTTAACTAACTCTACATTTTAGCATATAATACAACTGTGTTTGTTAAACATTTAAAGCTCTCTATATACATGAACATAGCTGCAATTTCTCGCGACTAGCAACTTTATGAATATGAGACGACGAAAAAGAAAGAGAGAGAGAGAAAGAAAGAAAAAAAATCCGAAAGGTTTCGTTATAGTGATATAAGGTTTACCTTATGTTAATTTACAGTTATTTTAAGTTTTGTATCTTTCCTATCTTATTCTAATTTCAGCTTACAATTTCCTGCCAGAATGTGAACTCAGAAACGCAGATAATGCAAATGAAAATGAGTACTATTTAAGTCGTGACTTAACCGACTTCAGAGACAGAGAGAGAGTCTGATTTCCTGACTAGCGCACGTTTGCCTTCTGGCTACATCTCTCTTAGCTATCACTACGCTCGGCCATATCTTAGGCCCTTGCTAGGCTTCGCAGATTTAATTAATATTTAGGGGCCAACTAGTTAGATTCTGATAGCTTCGACTATATTTCTTAAAAGCTTTAGTTAAGCTAGTTTTAGTTCAAATTATTAGTATTCAAGTTGAAGCCCGAGTGGCGGCTTTATGTAAAGTTCCAAGTCGGAACTGATTGTAAATATACTGAGTAATAAAGGGTTTTAAACACTACTTAAGTCTCACGTGTTCTGTTCACACTTAAGCGATTATTCGCTTGTTAAGTGTTCGTGGGGTTCGGAGTTAGAACTATAGATTTAAAGAGTTGAACCTCATAGCGAAATAAGTCTAAAATAAAATTCAAAGTGTTATTATATTTATTCTAATGAGATTGCTTATGTGTGTATCTATCGAGGAAGTTGGTACAGATATTATTTTTTCAAAATTTTTAATTTTTCAGTAAGTCTTCGCGTACCACTGTTAAAACTGCGCCGTGCCACACTGTTGCACGCGTGCCGCGGGTTGGCCATCCTTGCCTTAAACAGTCCTCCAGGAAGACATTCCTCCCGTTAGGCAGATAGCCCTCCAGGCTTTGCCATAATCACATAAACCAAACCAATCTACTGGGCATTCTATTTCCATATTGACTCCTCAAGTTCGCCCAAAATTTGCCAATGCAGCTTTTGCTGAAATTCCATGGCTGACTGAAATTGCGCAATTCAAACTCGTATTCCTCGAGTGGAAACAATGCATCTTTTGGGTGAAACTTTAATTAATCACGGCACCTAACACAGATGAATCATCCAGAGGTAACACAGTAACTAAACACACAGTGCACATTAAAGAAACAAAAAAATTGTTCGGAAAAGTTAAAAGAGTCACAATGGCAAGAAGACATCGTCAAGTCGATAACGGAACTCCTGATACAAGCTGGCAAGCAAGCCTACCCAAGAGTTTCAGTTCGCGGCCAATCAATCAAGTGTCTTTTCTGCACTGTTTGGCGCGAAGCCGAGAACAGGCAGGTGATGTTAACTGTGTTTATTGACGTTCGCGAAAGAAATTTTTACGAATCGCCTTGGCGAGAATCCCGACAGGGGTCAATTACCTAAAGGTATCGAGACCTGCAAATGCGCAATCACTTTAGACACAGCACATAGTTTCACTTTCAGAGAACACAAAAAAAAAAAAAAAAGCAATTGTAATTATTACAGACTTTCGAATATTTCAACCACAGCTGTCAGCTTTGAAATATGAAAATCAGGGAGGTATTCGCTCCACGTGGCGACGCAACTTGAATAAAACCCTGTATAGAAAAATTTGATTTAAGTGCATAATTCTCGTTATTAAACTAGTTATAAGAAATTTATAACATTTGACTTCGCTGAATGACGTCATCACTACTGCAAAATTTAAAAATCTATAGCTGCTATTAAAAATTAAAAGTTGCGATAGTTTATCTCGTTTACAAAACTTTAGAAAAGAGAATAAAAGACTTTGAAAACAAAATTCCAACAATTAAAAAAAAATCTGAAAGGATTCAGATTTTAGATTACGTCCAAAGGGATCTTGCTTAATAATATAATAACTTGCCGAACGAAACAAACATTAAACTAAACCCAATACGAACACAAAAACCAACCCAATATAATTCCAATAGTCAACCCAATATTATTCCAATAGTCAACCCAATACAATTCCATTAATCCATCCAGTACAGACCCAATAACCAACACAGTACAATTCCAAAAATTCTAATAGCCAACCCAATGCAACTTCAATTACCAACAAAGAAACATAAGCACTAAATTGAAAAGTGAATCGGACATTTTTGTGAAACGACGCAAAACACCCAAACGAAAGTAATAGTCCTTCGGGACTACATCCCTTTGGACTAATAAAGCAGCTGAGATTATGAAAATAATGTAATTTAAGCTAATAAATCATTAGACGCAAGTAATATCAAAAAAAAATTTTTTTTAAGTCAATTCCTACTTAGGTCAACAAAGAAAAATTTTTAAAATACAAAGAAAAAAAATTTAATTAAAAATTTTTAATATGTGAAAAAACTGTATTAACATCAAGTATTATCCACTACAACTTTACAAAAATGTATTTGAACTTGAGTGGATGAATAAAAAGTATTTTATAAAGGAGTGAAAATTTGAGCAAGATATAGGGAGAGTGTGAGGTAATAGTAGGAATTTAAAAATACAAATTAAACGAAATAAGATAAAATAAAATTACGACAAATAATTTCTCCCTGTATAGGGTTCGATTTAGAAACTTTTGATTTACGGAAACAATGTAAAATGTATGCACAAATAAGAAAGCATTTTGTGAAAATAATAAAAAAATACTCAAATTGTAACTCATTTAAAATACATAATGTAATAATAGTGCGTTTTTAAAATTTTATGTTTATCATTTCAGTTGTCTTTTCAGAAACAGCGAGCTCAGCGAAAGCGTAAAAAACCTTAACAAACCTTTCTGGGCGACCGTTCTGAAACATTACAGAATATTTTTTATTTACCTTTTTTCACCGTACTGTTCTTTGTACAGTGTTTTATTACTCTCTGCTCAGTTGACAGCAGGGCACAAGAATCTACTTTTGCATTCATTTTAAATAAAACACGTACTTTTATACAATGCGATATTATACGAAAACAAATTTTGGGGGGGGGGAGTAATTGAAGTATTAGTAATAACGTTCCCCTCGTAATTCAAAACCGATTTTCAGTTTAATGTAAATGAAGCTGATACATTTTACTTTATTATAAAGTTCTCAGATTTGTGATTCTACTGAATCTAGTAGTCTTCTGTTGCAGCTGGCACTACACATATTTTATTCTACAGCCCTACCAATAGGGGATTATAAAAAAAATATTTATATTTTGTTATACTACAAAAAAGGAATATTTATGGCAAAACACACGAAAACGCTACAGGTACATTAGCCCACAAAATTACTGTTACCGTTTACAACTCTGGTCGCTCTGAAGATAATAGAATGAATACTAAGGGAAGCGAATGCGAAGTTGAAGTAGCAGTTAAAGAAGGCAGAAATGAAAACTTCATTTGAAAACTCAAGAGGGGAAGATCATTCTAAGTGCATCAAAAAGAAAAACGGAATATAAAACTGACTTCTTTCCCAGAGAAAGAGGGGAAAGGGAAAAAAAATCTCTCCAGCTTTACTTAGGGGAAGAGAGACCTGCACCTAACTTAGGCACCTGCAGATCCTATCCACAGCCAGATTAAAGAAAAGCTGAAGCAACCCTGTTTACATTCCCATCACGACGGATTCACCAAATCCTCCGGCACCAACCTCACTCCCACTGCCCTAAATCTCAATCCAAAACCCATGACGACATTTCCCGCCGGTCGCTAATTAATCTCCAGAACTCCTTCCCTGTCCTCCATCCATCCTAAATCGGTCTCGTTTGAGAGGCACGGCCTCCACCGTCTCCCACCCACGACAGACAGAATATCCCCAGGATTCACCCCTCCTCCTCCTCTCAGTACTGCTGATGGGGATGCTTTTCCTCCTTTCGGGATTATATATGGCGAGCACGATCCATCGATACCTTGATTGCCACAGGAACCTTTACCTCCACCTTTCTTTACGCGATCCGCATTCCTAAGCGTCTTCGTTGAGCCCCTTCTGCCTCACACACACCGTGCCAGAAAGAGAGGGAGAAGCTTTATCTTTTGGTTTAAGCCGTCCTTTACTTGCGATGAGACGGTAACCAGCATACCAATGGGTGAATCCGTCCTTGGCAATGCAACAATGAAGATACCTTGGCAGAGAGCAAAAAAACCTTTTGCAACAGAAAAGTCCATGGCGGAGGGAATAAAAAAAGATTTGAAGTTCCTGCTTCAGAATTCGAAGCAGTAATAGACTGAATTTAACATCCCTGCCGCAGCACTTAAATACTAAATTCAGGCATTTTGGGAGAAAGATAAAAATCGGCGAATTTCAGAAGATATTTTGTAATAACGCATATTACGCAAGTGTCTACGGTATATGTTGTAGCGGAGGCACACAAGTCAGCAGGTGGCGTAAATAATTTATTCAAGATTCTGTTTTAGGCTATATGTAAATAATTTATAAAATGTTGCTATCATCGGTAAGAAGGGAAAAAAAATATAAAACACAAAAAACAGATGATGCACGAACTCGATTAAAGTTCTATTTCCTTTAAAGTTTACAAGGAGGTTTTCCCTCGTACGATGCAAGGCGAAAACTCTCATGTGCGGCAAACAACCTTGTTTCTTATTCTCCTGGGCGGTGGTGGCCGTTTCGAGCAGACTGCTAGCTACGTAGCAGCAAATCCGTCCATCCTTAACTCTTCTCAGAGGGATATGAATGTTCTTGACAGAGCTGAAAAACACAACGGAAGGTTTCTCTCTCTCTACACTGCAACTAACTCGAACTGTGTTCCCTGTTTTTGTTCAAGTTGTGCTGGGCGTGACCGGATGATTTCCTGGATCCTCATTTGTCCGTAATTTTTAAAAGCGTCTCTCGATTGGTGAGAGCACCTTGATTGAAAGGTGAATATAATGATGATAGGCCTGGTAAAACTCCGTGAGAATTTTCCGCTTTTGACATGGGACTCAAACCGGGTGGTCTGAGACAACGCATAACAAAACACCTATAAACAGACGTAAGAGAACGAAACAATGTTTCTCCTTCAGACCACTATGAAGGAAACAAAGACTTCAGAACGGTACGTGACTGCACGCGTGTTCATTTCATATTTTGTCAAACATTAAAGAATTTTTTATTAACAAACTCAACGATTTCAAAGCGAGCAATGGCAACACTGTACATAAAAAAAAAAAAAACATTTTTATCTCCAGGGCGCGAGACTGCGTATTGGAAACTCTAAAGCTATGCTCTTTTTAAAGTATTTTGTGATATTGCTGTTGAATTGAATTTTATGTGGAAGTGCGAAGAACATGATATTTAATATGTAAAGGGAACACAAAAAAAGTTTTAAAAAAACGCCTCTTTGGGCGTAACATAAAATCCGAAAGCTTTCAAATTTTTGTATTATTATTTTATGCCTTTATTTATTTAATTATTTTTGCGCCGGTTTCAACTGGCTTAACATTGTTCAAACTCTCGCGTACACGAAGTTCTTTAATTTTTTCCGCATGCTTTAACTTTTGCTCCTTGAAAACATTTTAGAAATATTATTGAAGCATATTTTTTAAATAGTTGAATATACATTAAAATGTTTTTATGTATTTTTAAATTTTTATACAAAAACTAATGTAAGAATTCCGTTTGTATAACTGGCTGATGCAATGGGAATTATAAATTACGTGTATAATCAGTAACTTCTAAAAGAAGTTAATGTTAAAATGACAAAGAATTTGATAATATTTTCACATGCTGTTGAATAATTTGAAGGTAGAAAAACGCTAGAGGGCGCTGTTGCCCATGTTAATGGGGAGAAGAAAGTTTGCTTCTGTTGAAGGCGGCGGCCTAAGAATACGTTCTGTATATAGTTCATTAAAAATTATGTAAAATGTATAAAGCTTTATGAATCACTGAACCACCAAGATTAGATTTGAGAAAACGCATTACTACATGGTGCATGCGGCGAAAAGCTTTGATTTAGGAAGCCTTTGTGTGTTCAAAACAAAAAGTGGAATGAAGTTATCTACTTTCGATTTGGATTCAAGATGGAAAGTTCATATGCAAGGGACAATGGAATTCCAAATTGAGGTAGGGAAATCTTAAATTAATTATTTAGTGATTATTTGTAGTAAATTAGTAAATATTATTGCTGTCTTGGGTGTATTTAAATTAAATAAAATGGAAGATAAGTTAGAGAAATTGAAACGTAAACGTTCCTCATTGAGATCGTCTGTTACAAAGTTAATTAAACTGATTGAAGATAAATTAAAAATTGAAGTTGAGGAAAATTCGAAAAAAGAATTACGGGAATTGTATGAATTATTAATCGAAAAGAAAAATAAACTGAGAAAGCTTGACGATGAAATACAAGAGTTAATTGATGTTAACTTAGTTGAAGAAGATTATAGTTTAAGTGAAGAATATAGTGACAAATGTGTAATTGCTTGTAGTCAAATTAAGCAATTTCTAGATGAGGTTACCACAGTACCACCAGCGCAGAATTCCCAAAATTCTGATTTAAACCAGTCTAGTGGTAATGGAATTTCACAGATAAGTTCCAGTTCTAGTGGAAATAGTACGCTGAAATTACCAAAATTAATGATTGATAAATTTTGGGGAGACCCCAAACAATGGCATGAATTTTGGAATAGTTTTGAAACTTCGATAGATAAAAACGAAACGCTCTCAAAAATACAAAAGTTTGCATATTTAAAAACATTCCTAACAGGACAAGCTTCGAATATTGTTTCAGGCTTTGAATTAACAGAAAGTAATTATGATAGGTGTGTAGCTTCACTAAAAGAGAGATATGGGCGAAAAGACCTGATAATTAATTCATTCATGAATAAAATTCTCAATTTAGAAGCCGTTAAAAATTCTGCGAACGTAAAGGCTTTACGTAAATTGTATGACGAATTAGAAGTTTCGATACGTAATTTGGAAGCTTTAGAGGTAACTTCTGGCTCATATGGCCATTTACTAATTCCAATATTATTAAAATTAATTCCGGACGATTTAGTTTTGGAATTTAATCGGAAAAGGGGATCGAAAGATAAAGTTGAAGTTTCGGAGCTAACACAATTTATTAAAACAGAAATAGAATGCAGAGAAGTTTCAAATTTAGTCTTAAATGAAAGAAAAAATCATGCACCTCCGCGATTCGAGCAATCAAAACATGAAACTAGAAAATATGTAAAAAATACACCCACGGCTGCATTTCATACTGCTGTTAACCGAAATTGCATCTTCTGTAATAATTTGCACGAGTCATTTAAATGCGAAGTAAATGTTCCTGATAAATTAAAGAAACTAAGATCCGAAAACCGATGCTATTCTTGTTTTAAAAAATTTCATACATCAAAAATGTGTAGAAATAAAACTAAGTGTAATAAATGTAGCGGAATGTATCACAATGAATCAATTTGTACTAATAAATCCTCTGTAAACAAAAAGTCAGAACTAAATTCCGAAAACGAAACTGAATCTCTGACTTTGAATTCTGAGGAAAGAAATAGAGTTCAAAATTTAAAACTGATTACGTCTGTTCCTCAATGTAATAATAATAATGACTGTAATGCCAGGGAAATATTATTACAAACTTGTTCAGTTTATGCTTGTTCTAAATATAAATCAAAATTAACTAGATTAATTCTCGATCAAGGCAGTCACAGATCTTTTATAACGAAAAAATTGGCCGACTATTTAAAACTTATTCCAATCCGTTATGAAAGACTTTCTGTTTATTCATTTGGTGCAACTAAGGCAATAAATCATTCCTATCCGGTCGTTGAAATAGAAATTCGGAATTGGAAACAAAATAATAAAATAAAAATTGAATGTTTGATCTCGGATGTTATTTCCTCGGCGCCTATCAATGTACCTAGTAAGCAAATTGCAGACTTCATGGAGCGTTTGGGTTTGCAGATCGCCGATTGCTCTGGAAGAAATAACACAGATGTTGAAATATTAATTGGAGGGGATGAATTCTGGAATGTTGTTTATTGCGAAAGAATTAAAATATCTGACGGACTGTACGCAGTCAGTTCTATGTTTGGTTGGGTGGCTGCAGGAATCGAGAAAAATAAAACCAATAAAAATTGTTCTGAAAATTTAGCGATAATGACAAACACTGTTGTGTTAAAAGATTTAAGAGGTTTTTGGGAATTAGAACACATGGGAATTAATGATTCTAATGAATATTCCGATATTGACTGCGAAATAATAGACCAGTTTGAAAGAAATTTACAGTTTAAAAATGGTAGATATGAGGCAAATTTAATCTGGAAATGCACTCCGAATAATCTAGGAAATAATTTTGAAGTAGCAAAGAAACGATTCGTGAACCTTCAAAATAAATTAAGTAAAACTCCGGAGACCTTTAAGGAATATAAAAAAATAATTGAAACCCAGATATTAGAAGGAATTGTTGAGGAATGTCCTAATAATGATACAAATTTGGGATATTTTATGCCGCACCAAGCAGTGATACGATCTAGTGAAACCACTAATGTAAGAATTGTATATGACGCTAGCTCAAGAGCTGTGAACACGAATTCGTTAAATGATTGCCTTGAATCGGGACCTAATCTAAATCCCAATATACTAGACGTCATGTTAAAATTTCGTAAATTTAAGATAGCGTTTTGTGGAGACGTTGAAAAAGCCTTTTTGATGATAGGAATTGCAGAAGGTGATAGACAATTTCTAAAATTTCTTTGGTTTGCTGAAAATAATGACTCTTTTAAGATTATGCAAATGTGTCGCGTAGCTTTCGGCTTGACTATATCACCTTTCATTTTGGCTGCTACTATAAAATATCATATTCGGAAATATAAAGATAAAATGCCGGACAGTTTCGAAATGTTAAACTCTTCTATCTATGTTGATGATCTGTATTTCGGAGCAGGAACGGTTGAAGATGCATATCGGTTATCTGCAGATGCGGTTAACATATTTAAGGATGCTGGGATGAATTTCAGAAAATTAAGAACTAATTCTAAAGCATTAAATGATTTATGGGTCTTAAATGGAATAAAGGAATTAGATAACAAATTAACTAGTGAATCAAATTTTTTGGGCATGATTTGGAATTCCATTGAGGACAGTATAAAGTTAAATTTAAAAAATTTAATTGACTTTTCTACAGAGAATGATTTTACTACGAAAAGGAAAATTATACAAAGTATCGCCCAAATATACGATCCATTTGGATTTATTGCACCCTTTGTTATTCGGTCGAAAATCATTATTCAAGATATCTGGCGTTCTGGTGCTGACTGGGATGAGGTCCTTCCTGCAGAAATTAAGGACAAATTTAACATTTGGAGGAATGAACTTTGTGATTTAACTGAAATATCGATTCAGCGAAATTTCTTTGATGATGATCCAAAGAATGTAAGCCTTCATCTATTTTCGGACGCTAGTCTTAAAGCATATGGGGCTATCGCATACTTCAGATATTGTACGAATGATTCAGAAATTAAAACTTCTTTTATCATGTCAAAATGCAGGGTTGCACCTTTAAGATCAATCACTCTCCCTCGTTTAGAGTTGATGGGAGCACTCGTGGCTGCTCGAATGTATAAATATTTAAAGAAATTGTTTGGTGATTTAATTGAGAATGTTTACTTTTGGAGTGACTCTGAAATCGCCATTACTTGGATTAAAGGTTCGCCAAATAACTGGAAACCATTTATTGCCAATCGTGTTACGGAAATACAAGGTATATGCCGCACAAAATGGTGGAACCACTGCGAAGGGAAACAAAATCCTTCAGATCTACTGACTCGAGGAATTAGTGCTCAGGCACTAGTTAAGAATGATTTGTGGTGGCATGGGCCACACTGGTTACGTTTTCCTATTGAAAACTTTCCGAAACAAAAGAAACTACAACCAAATTCAGAATCGTTAGAGTTAAGAAAAGCTGTTACTTTGATTGCACCCGTAATTGGAAACAAATCCCCAATTTTGGATATAGGAAAATTCAGTTCTTTACGAAAATTACTCCGAATTACTGCCTACATGTTAAGATTTATTGGGAGGCTTCTGAAAAAGTCTACAGAAAATGGACCTTTAAATGCGTCTGAGATTGAAGCAGCAGAACTTTATTGGGTAAAAATCACTCAACGAGAATTGTATCAAGTGGAAATAACTAAGCTAGCAAATGGAAAAACAATTCTCGATTCTTCTATATACTCCCTTAATCCAAAGCTTGATGAGGAGGGGGTTCTACGATTGAAAGGTCGCATTCAATTTGCAGACTGTCACGAGAATTTAAAACACCCTATTCTGTTACCTTCTAAATGCAAGTTCACCGAGTTGATCATCATGGACTCGCATGAAAAGGTATTCCATGCTGGAGTTAATTCGACGCTAACTCAGATCAGAGCCAAATACTGGATCATAAAAGGAAGGCAACGTGTTAGGACTGTCATCACCAAATGTCTGATCTGCAGACGTTATAATGCTCGTCCTGGGGTACAGGATATCGCTCCACTTCCTCCGGACAGAATCCAAGAGTCGCCTCCATTTGCTGTGACCGGGTTAGACTTCGCAGGCCCATTTTATACGAAAGATAGCCAATGTAAAGTTTACATGCTATTGCTAACGTGTGCAGTTACTCGTGCCTTACACATAGAGATTGTAACTGATCTGGGCACTGAAAGTTTTTTACTAGCTTTCCGTAGATTTCTAGCTCGAAGAGGACTGTGTACCACCGTGTATTCCGATAATGCCAAGACTTTTATAAAGGCTGATAAGGAACTTAAACGTATTTTTAAAATTTTGAGTGACTCATCTGTGAAAGAACTGTTTTCTGCTAGAGGCATTAATTGGAAATTTATTATTGAGAGGAGTCCATGGTGGGGAGGGTTTTGGGAGCGTATGGTACGAACCATAAAATCCAGTTTACGCAAGGTTATTGGTCGATCATCCCTTACTGTTAAAGAACTTGAAACAGTGCTCATTGAAATCGAGGCAATGATTAATTGTAGACCAATTACCTACGTATTTAGCGATCCCAGTGAACCTTCTCCACTAACGCCTTCTCATTTTCTGGTTGGTAGACGATTGCTATCTCTACCTGGTAATAAAATAACACCAGATAACGTGACTGAATCAAGAAGTTCAATTATCAAACGATATAAATACCATCAAGATATTTTAAGTCATTTTTGGAAGCGTTGGAGAAAGGAGTATCTTTTGAATTTGAGATCTGCCAATATTTGTCCTCCAAACTCGAATGCATCACAGTTTAAAATCAATGATATTGTCTTGATTCATGACGATAAACTTCCTAGAAATCTCTGGACGATAGGTAAAATTTTGGAATTAATGCCTGGCAGAGATGGTAAAGTAAGATCCTGTATAATCAAAACACCTACTGGTACTTTAAAAAGGCCTGTACAATTGTTGTATAATATGGAACTTAACTAATATTTGTATTTTTTATTTTTAGGTTTGATTTCCTGATATCTCTGATAGGTAACATTTAATGTTTAGTAAAATTTATATGCTTATAATTATGCATGCTTGTTTGTCATATTTAACTATTTTTCTATGATTAACTGTCGAAATATTAGTTGAATGTTTCAGAATATATTACTGAAAGATGAACTCTCCACCGAGTTCAGGTGGGGAGTGTTGAATAATTTGAAGGTAGAAAAACGCTAGAGGGCGCTGTTGCCCATGTTAATGGGGAGAAGAAAGTTTGCTTCTGTTGAAGGCGGCGGCCTAAGAATACGTTCTGTATATAGTTCATTAAAAATTATGTAAAATGTATAAAGCTTTATGAATCACTGAACCACCAAGATTAGATTTGAGAAAACGCATTTACTACACATGCAACATAATTTTTGTAATTTATTCATGCAGTCATAACAAAATATTGTTTGATCTTTGAACATGTAACAATAAGCAAAGTACCCGAGATAAAAACTTTAATGCTTTTTTCTTATTAAACATTAAAAAATAAAGTTACACTTTAACAATGACAAGCTTTAAACGCTTACGACATTTTCATTACAAAACTCGACCATTTACATAGTGCTAAACGTTATTTTCGAAGCGTAAAGTTTAGCGAATGACAAGCATTTGCATTTTTGGTTTGAAAATTAATGTTTTCTGATTAATTTACTTAATTTAGAATGACATATTTCAACGTATTACATAATTTATGCTTACGATACGCGACTTATCTAAGAAAACTATACAAATAATATTTTTTATAAAATTTATTTTTTTCATCCTATTATCATACCATGTTACAAAATCTTTTCAATCAATAAAAAAGTTTATATTTTGTCACAATTTTTAATCGTCCGTATTTTTAAAACAGTCACACAAAATAATAATAATAATAATAATAAAGGAGGGATGAATTAACAGAAGCTTAATACAATGAAATGTCATCGAATGAGTTCCTGCCGTCAAAATTAATAAAATAAGTTTATAAGGTATTTCTCTTGCCTTCTTCGTATGCCTTCGTGGTGTAGTGGTCAGCACGCTCGACGCGTAACCAAGAGGTCAGTGATTCGAGTCGCGGCGAAGGAGCTGCTCATTTTTCAGATCTCTTTCTCCTAAAAAAATACCTAATGTCTCTAAACTGGCGCCCGAACAAAAACGTGTTGGATGATGATTCTCCACCACCACGATTGACGATTGGGGCCACTAATTCCTAGGCGCCTTTTAAAAGGGAGAGTATATAAGGTATTTCTCCCGCCTTCTTCTCATGCTTTCGTGGTGTAGTGGTCAGCACGCTCGACGCGTAACCGAGAGGTCCGTGGTTCGAGTCCCGGCGAAGACGCTGCTCATTTTTCAGATCTCTTTCTTCTAAAAAAATACTAATGTCTTTAAACTGGCGCCCAAACAAAAACGTGTTGGATGATAATTCTCCAATACCACGATTGACGATTGGGGCCCTTAATTCCCAGGCGCCCTTTAAAAGGGAGAGTATATAAGGTATTTCTCCCGCCTTCTTCGCATGCTTTCGTGGTGTAGTGGTCAGCACGCTCGACGCGTAACCGACAGGTCCGTGGTTCGATACCCGGCGAGAGCATTGCTCATTTTTCATCTCTCCTGCTCCTAAATAACCTAATGCCTCTACAATGTTACCTGATTGCTCAGGTTCATCAATCCTACGCCCATCAATTAAAGTACCACATATATATTTTTTAGATTAAATAAATGTTTTCATGGCTTATATTTACATAATAACACGATATAGCATAAGGCATCTGCACCACCGAAAATATAACACTCCTTTTATGCTCTTCTAAGGGTTAAACATAATAATATGCCAAAGACTTAGAAAACTGAGCTTCTGCTACGTAAAAATACCCAAGCACATCACTCATGGTGTAATAAAGTTTGTAATACCTAAGTCTTCAGCCTGTCAAAGCGGTTACGCCAAACGGTTATTAGAAAAATAACATGGCGCGGCGCCCTCAAAGCTTCGGTACGTACACGCACGAGAAACAGACGCGTGTATGTGTATGTGCGGCCTAAAGTCATTTCCATAAAGTGCTTCCCTCTCCTCAAGAAAAGGCAGAAAGCCCCGTCCTGTTGTCAATTCTTCTCCACATCTGGTTCACAGTAAATCTTCATTTGTAACTGACATCATCATTTGCATATCAGGGATCTCCAGGTTAATGCCGGACGATTATGCCGCGCTGCTGTCATAAATTACTCATTAACGTCGCATAAATCGCTCGTTAATTCTACTTATTCGACGGACCGAAGAGGCAACTAAGCCCCCGCCAAGTTTTAAAAGGGGCGCTCTCATATATTTGTGGAGAGTGCATGCTTATTTAAGAAGAAGGGTTGGCTGGAAGGGGAACGGGGAAAAATGCGACGATAAATCGCGATTTATGACTACAAACGATCCGTACGCTCATACCTACAGCGGTGAGATGGTAATTCAAATTTAAAAGCGCCGATTTCAGCGCACTTAGAATATAACATTGGAGGCGTGGAGAGAAAAATAGCATTTAGTTCTACTAAGTGTTCTAAAAATATACGAGGCGTATTCGGAAACTAAGTGCCGTTTTGAAAAAAAGAATAGTAAAACAATTTTTTCGAATCCAATTTTATTTTTACATGAAAATACATGTCTTAAACTATTTTTCAACATAGTTTCCGCCAATGATCAAACACTTGTCATAGCGGGTGACCAGTTTTTGTATACCATCGTCAAAGAAACTTCCCGCCAGTTTCGATAACCACGACTCCACAGCATTTTTCGTGTCATCGTCAGATCCAAAGCGCTTGCCACCAAGCTCGCGCTTCATGTGCAGGAACAAGTGATAGTCGGACGGCGCAAAGTCCGGGCTGTACGGCGGGTGATCGAACTGCTTCCAATGAAACTGTCGAATTAACGATTGAGTGACACCAGGAGTATGGGGCCGAGCATTGTCACGGAGCAATACAATTCCTTTACTCAGCATTCCTCTTCGTTTGCTTTGAATGGCACGCCTTAGTTTTGTTAAAGTCTTACAATATCGTGCCGCATTAATGGTTTCACCTCTGGGAAGAAATTCAGTAAGCAAAACGCCTTTCCTATCCCAGAAGACAGTGCACATGATTTTTTGTGATGACATTGTCACTTTGAACTTTTGTTTTTTCGGAGAATGAGTGTGTCTCCACTCCATCGATTGTTGTTTCGATTCTGGTGTGAAATGACACACCCAATTTTCATTACCTGTCACAATTTGGTTTAAAAAGTGTTCTCCCTCATCACTGTACCACGTGAGAAATGTCAGGACACTTTGTTTTGTGAACACCGGTGAGCATTTTTGGAACCCATCGGGAAGCGATAATTCAAGCGGTCAGACACAATTTCGAACAAAACAGTACGTGAAATTTGTGGAAATGAATCTGAAAGAGTTGTCATTGTGAAGCGTCTGTTCTCATGAATTGCTTCATCAACTTTCCTTACCAAATCATCGGTGACAACAGAAGGCCGACCACTCCGAGCCTCGGCGTGGACATTTGTTCGGCTTGCATTAAACATTCTTACCCACTTTCTCACCATTCCATCACTTATCGCGTATTCACCGTAAACTTCTGTCACTTGACGATAAATTTCGGCCGGTTTAACATCCTCGCGTTCAAAAATTTAATCACGGCACGAATCTCACAGTCAGCGGGAGAACTAATTGTCTTAAACATTTTGAATGTGCACAGCAAACTGAAAACACAACATAGGGCAACCAAAATGGCGACAATTGAAAGTCAGTGAACAAGAAAGACTAGTGGGCATGCGCGGGACGCCTACCACAGCGCTGCGACGGCGCTAGAATGAAACGGTACTTAGTTTCCGAATACGCTACGCATTTGACGCATTCAAACCAATCTACATTTTAATGGAAACATACAACCATATTTATTTTGAAACCAAAAATGGTTTTATTTTTGTCAGTATTGCCAATATGACTAATCATTTATATTCCTCAACAATACTCATATAGTTATTGGGGAGTTCTAAATATTCGAACAAGTGGAACCCCGCGGCCCATCCAAATATGAAGAACTATCTCTAAATCGAACATACATGGTTTCAGACATGGGCGAGCGCAAAATTTTCCACGATGAAAACAAACACCTCAGAGAAATAATTACGTAAATTAACTTATTTATTTACTTTGAGAAGTTCATAAGTAGGTTATAAAGCATAGTATTGCATTAATATCAAAACACATACATTAAAAGCATGCATCAATACGGATGTTTTATTTGGGTCTATTGGAAGAAGCAAATACTATCCTCTTCCAACAGAACCATGGAGAAGGTTCGCTCCATGAAGGCCATGTTCCAAATAATTTGGTCTTCTATGTGGGAGGACGGGTCATCTAACAGAGGTGAATTTCATTACCGATATTTATTTACATTCTTCAAAAAACTGTCATTTCCAGAACAGGTTTCCTTAGGGAGTAATCGCCAAGAAAGGACTCACTGTACTTGGGGGAGGGGAGGACTGAGTACCTGGGCTGCGCTTTTCTGTACACTAATTACACACACTGACTGCGCTTTTCCTGTAACCGTATTTCCTGTAATGCATGCGAATTGTATATTTCCGTTAATTGCCGTATTTCATCAACAAGTAAGTATCTGCTAAAATGTATTTTTACTTCTGTCAAATCGAATAACAAAACTAAACAATTACAACTCGTACATTATTTTATTACCTTAAGTACAGAATCTTTTTCTATTTCAACCAAAATAAAACAACAAAATTCATTTTTTAATTCAGCTACACCCTAAAACAAAGCATACAAATTATTTTTAATTTAACGAATTAAAACGAAAGGCAAAGATGTTATATTTTACTATCGTTATATAACAAACTGATAAAAGTAACATTGTAATACACACTATTACGTTTCTGCATTTAACATTTTTAAAAATCAAAATAACACTGATAAAAGAAAAGGAAAGAAGGGGACAGAAAAAGAAATATGTAATACGAAAGAAGTTACTTAAAAAATCTAAAAGTTTTTACACTTAACAGCGGTGTTGTCGCTGCTAAGTGTAAAATGCGGTCAAGAAGGGAAGAATGACGTTAATTACAAAAGAGAAAGCAAACGAGTGCGTTAGAGGTCATAGGGGGAGAACATATTACAAAAGAAAGTCGCTTTTAGGTTCTAGAGTGGTTAGGTTTTTTTTTGGGGGCTGAGCAGACGATTTGAAAAATGTGCAATGTCTTCGCCGGGACTCAAGACTTGGACCTCTCAAATACGTGCCAAGTTTGCACTACCATTATACCACGAAGGCATGCAGAAAGGAGGGAGAAAAAACCTAATATATTTCACCTTTTAAAGGTAACTGGGGATTAGGGGACCCAAGCACCAAATCCTTCTGGTGAAGAATCATCATCCACCAACATTCTAGTTGGAAGCCACTGTAGAATCATTTTAGCATTTTTCGGAACAAGGAATTCGAAGCAATCCGCAATGCCCTCGCCGGGACTCGAACCTGGACCTACGCGCCGAGTGTGGTACCGTTACACCACAAAGGCATGCAGAAAGGAGGGAGAAACTAACTTATAAAGTCTCGTTCAATATCAGTATGTCAGGAATAAAAACTAGAATAGAGCTACAGAAGTGGTCAACTCTCATTTTTTCTTTAGTATACGTCTGTGGTTACCAAAATGCGTACATGGATGTACATGGTACCGTAGTCGTTTGAAAAAAAGTTACTCCCCCCCGAAAAAAGCATGATACATATCGTATGACAGACAGATAAGTATTTATTTTAGAGGCTATATTTAAAGGCAGCTCTGCACACATTTCTGTGATGATCCAAAATAATTTTAGCAGTGTACCTGTGACGAATCGAACATTTCAATTTTGATTAAAAATTAATAAAACAGATGGTTCATCTCTTATAAGCTCAAACTGAAAGAAGCGTACAACAGAACACGTTATCCGAGACCCAATCCTACGGTAAAATGACTTGCATTTATCATTACAGCAAAGAATAGAAACTGAGTCAACATTAGTTTGAGTTATAAACTATTTTCAACTGCACAAACTCACCTCCATTCAAAAAAATAGCTTCCGGTTTTTATCTTACAATCTCCTTAATGATAGAGGCACACAAAAATCCAAAGGAGAATGAGAAAGAGAGAGAGAGAGCAAACATCGCGCATTTTCGCACTGTGGCCTCAACGTTAAGCACCGTATTATAGAGGGCATTGATTTTGATTTACAGACACTGCTTTACCAATGGCCAGCTGCCTCTAATAGCCCCCTCTCATTTCGCTGCCACTTCCTCCATCCCTCCCCCGGATAGCCTCCAATTTTCCGTTTTTCTCTCGATTTCGCCCTCTGATCTCATTCCCGGATTTAATTTCTCCCGGAGTCGATCTTTTTCTCCCTTTTATGGAATGAAACGACAAAAGAAGGGTGGTCGGGAGAGCTCAGATGAAGGTGACTAGTGGAAAAGTGGTGTGTACACATACGTTACATTAAATCTCAAACGCTGTTTATCAAAAGCAAAGCATACTATTTAATTTACTATACTGTTTAATTTTCATTTTTATTGTATCTGCGTAATGTAAACCTTAGAAAACCTAGTAAGGTTTACATTCAGACTCTGAATAGCACATCATGGGATTTATTTAATGGAACATCCCATTTGATGACCGAATCAAATTCAGTATTGAAGGATATTGTAGGTGAAGAAAGCAGGCCTTTGGCTAGCGCGCTGCTCTACGGACCATCAGATTGAGGATTCACATCCGGGGGGGGGCAAGTTTTCCTTCCCCCTTCCTAATGCGGCCCTCCCATGTTTTTACACCAGCTGATGGACAGTTTTTTTGTTTATATATATAAAATACGTGCTACTTGGAAGATAGAGGTCTCAGTGGATTTGTCGGAACGAAACTTGTTTTTGATTGTCCAGTTAATTGACTTTGTTTAAAGCTTCAGAATATTTTTCACTTGGCAAGTTCTGTTTCGAGCTTTGAATAAAAGAGATTAACCATGGTTTACTCTAGATTTTTGTATATTTTTACCTTTTCTATTCCAAATGTTTTTTTTAAAATAATTTTGCAAAGTTCATGAAAATAAGGAATGGGTAGGGGATCATGGTTCTTCCAAATCCTTGAAAAATTCTCTTTTCATTTTAATTTCCCAATTTTGTATATATGGTATACAAAAAGTTTTCTAATTATATTCTTAATTTTTTTCAACAGCATTTCTTCACCAAAAATCTTATCAATTTGCTCCACACCTTCAGGCACAAAATCCTTAAGCAACTGCTATACTACTTTCAATTTAAATATGAAGGCCTCCAATTACTTAAAGACGTTATAATAGACTTTTGTAAATACAAATTACATAGCAACATATCTTTTGAAAATAAATATTTCTGTACTATCCACTTCAAGCATCCCGTTAATGACCAATTAAAAATTTATAAAATTTTAAAAATATACCAAGACCTGTTTCCTGACAAAGCAATACCAAGCTATCAATAGGAAAGAACACTACGTAGCGTAATAATTAACCACCATGAGATCGATGAGGCTCCAGATACCTGAAATTGCAAATCCCCAGAATACAGCCCTTTTGCAGATCAACATCACCAACCTACTATTAAACGAAATTTAGAAATTACAGAAGATAGAACTTTAATGAATCTCGGCACCAAATTTCGACCCACTTTCAAAGTTAGCAAACAATTCTGCATCCAGCAATTCGAAAAAGATCTAGAAAATTTCATAGCCTTCTCCAACTACAAAACTAACTTACCTAGAATGGAAAGAAGCAATGTTCAGCGACTCCAAAAGACGTATAAAAGAACGCATACTAAATAGCACTCATAATAAACAAGATTTAGACAAGAAAGTTAAAATATTGAAGGATCTTTTCCCCATTACGAAAACTGACAATGCCAGTAACAACTCTAATATCATTTGAAAGGTTTTCTAGTATAATCTGATTAAAAAGGAACTCTATAGCGCAGTTACCTATCATAAACGTAAAACTACGGTAAATAACCTGCAAAGACGTTTCACTGCAATTCATCGAAGACTTACAATAAAAAAATATATTTTACAACAGATTCTCAAACCTATACGCATTGCCTAAATTTCACAAAACGCCAGTCGAATTTCGAATTACAGCTAACGGGACCAGAAATTACATGAAAAAAAAATAGACTACCATTTTGCTAAAATACTTAAAAAGTTTTCTAATTAATTAAAGATGCACAGATGCAAGAGCACAATTTCAACTGGATAATGAATAATAACGAACCGATACTAGAAGCGTTTCGCACTGTTAAAGATTGAAAATATTTTCTGTTACGACTTTGAGAATTTATACACGGATCTTCAGTTACAAGAAGTCTTTGATAGTTTTTTAACTCTACCAGATTTATTTCCAAAAATTATTACGGTTACTTCCAAAGAAAAATAGCGGCTGTATTTAAAAAGTATTCTTTTTAATAACTACATTGCTTTTAATAATGCTTTTTTTTAAACAAATCAACGGAATCCCAATGGGGACCAACACTAGTTCAGCGATTTGTAATTCGTACCTTTTCACCAAGGAATTTCATTTTCAACAACAGTTATCTCAAGTACAACGTTCATATTATACTAACATCTACAGCTACGTGGATAACTTCGATTACATTCAACAACTTCGATCACATTTATCTTTCGTGTTTGAAACTCAATAAAACTAACTTTCAACAAGGAGATATTAATTACCTTGATTTGCAAATTATTAATTTTAAAGATATCAAAATTTACGACAAAAGAAGAGATTTTGATTTCCCTTCTATTAAGCTCATCAACTGGCACTCCAGTATCTCCAACAGATTAATATTAAATACCGTACATACTCACCTCCTTGGAATAGAAAATATTTGCAACACAGTCGAATACTTGCAAGAAGAAATCAATTATTTAGTCGAAATTCTGTTCGAGAACAAAACACCTCTATTCAAAATTTCTATAACTCTAAAGAGAGCTAGTATTAACAACCTTTTTTTAATTTCTCATCTATAGTGATATGATAATTACTACTTAAACCTTAATCGGAGGTAATGGTTGGATGACGAACATAAATTTAATGTAAATATATACAAAGGTCTTACATTTTTTTCCTTTTTATTACTATGCATACTTCCTTTCTACTATTTTATAAATTTATAACCGGCAAATATTTTTGCTTTTACTAAAAAAAATGGGTCTTTTTAGTTTCAAAGACGTTTTGTACCCCGATTACGTGAAGAGTGAATACTTTTATCTTTTATAACATATATTTTTCCTTTCCTCAACTTTGAGCCAGTACTACTTTCACGTTTTAAGACTTTAAAACAAAATTCATAATTTCACAAAGTTCTTATCAGCGAGTGAATTGAGCAACGCGGTCTTGAAAAATATTGAAAAAGTCTTGTGAAAAGGTGTCAAAATTCAATTTCTAATTCATATATACACTATTTACACAGTCGTTCAGATATGCAGAATGTTGAAACGTCATTTCTTGGTCACGTGGCGTGAAACAGTTAGCGGAAAACTTTCGTTTCGAAATCATTCAAGGCTAAATTTTGTAGAAATCTAACTGCAGATACTGGAGCCATCTGGTTTTACAGCAGAGGCTACGTGACATCGACAAATGGTACTATTTTTACTACATGTTTTCAAAGTAAAATGCCCTCTGATGGCACTATTTGTAACCAATTTTTTTTTCGCCCAAAGACATTCCCATACCTTCATTAGAATCGCCACAAAATTAAACGATTATCTTCTCACTACTTGGTTTGCTTGTTGGCAGCTTCGAAATAGGAGTCTAATTCTGGACACCTTGTACGTCGTACCAATCTTCCCATGCTCAGAAAACGACAATTATTTGAAGTTTTGGTAATAGTTAAGTTTAATTTAAACACTATTCTATCACATATATGCATAGGTACAAGAAAGTTCTTACATAAAGGAACCGCAAAGAGAATTTAAAAACTAGCGAAGTTTACCCGCAACTTACGCCTCGCTGTGCGAAGCGCCATTTTGCTGCTCGTAATTGCTGACAATACTGAGAACCTGTAAAGACAACATTTTCATTTAAGCAAGCGTTTTTCAAGCATTTCTCTACTAACACCACTTTTCCTCCGAATCGTAGCACTAAAGAACAACGACTCACGGAAATAAACAGCGCTCTGCTGCCATTAGGATGCTTTAACACTGGAAGCCTATCGGCCTCGTTCCAATTAAGCGCATTGGACGCAAAGTAAACGAAAGCCAGAGCTGGCGAGAAAGGAAAAACTAAGCAGTAATAATAAAATGTCGTTGATAAAAGATAAAAGCGAAGTAAATTGCATCAGAGGAATTTTTCGTCGTACTTCATTCTTAGCTCTCGAGGACGTCATCCAATTGACGAGAAAAACAAGGCGCTTCGAGGCACACTGTTTTGAATAATAAATGAGGTTCCGAATGAGAGAAAAAAAAAGTATTCATGGCACAGGTGAGGAAGTAAACGGCTTTTTGCCAATTGTTATACCGGCAGCAAATTGTCATTTGCATTCCCTTTGATATCCGATATAGGATCCATAGAAATTGAATTTGCTGTTAAATTTCGACTTCAGGATAATATTCAGCTGAAAACAAAAAGATACCTTGTACAAAATGCTCGGTATCTCCGGCAGAGACGTAATTCGGTTTTTGTAAAACCAGTTTCGACACAATTTTCCTTTTCCCAGTTTTATAATTCGTCCACAGTATCGATGGAACTAATTTATTCGGCACTTTCGTAGGCCATATTATTTTAAAATAGAGTACAGATTCGAATTTAAAAGAAAGTTTTTATTTAAAAAAATTTTTTTTTCCCAAAGTCACACCTATTTTAAATTCGCTGCCTTATATTTATAACGAATTTATACCATTCCTCATGCATTGCTCATGCATTGATGTAAGTGCTTAGCACAGAGATTCTCAACCTTTTTCGGTCGCGGCACACTTTTAACGATTTCAAAATTTGGCGGCACACAAAGAAAAAGATCAGTTTAAAAGTTGTTCATTTACGAATTAGACACTGTGTAATAATGATAATAATTTTGAATGTAAAATAAAGTAATATGCACTCCAAAAACAGCAGTACGTTTATTAAGGGATTAATTACAAGTTAATAATAATAATACTTTTAATGAAAAATTTGAGCTTGATGTTTTATGATAATTTCATTTATATTTTGTTGTAAAAACTGTAAGGTTTTAGTTAAACTAACAAAGTTTTATTCTAATTTTTCCTTCTCTATCTCTTCTCATTTCAACTTCCCGTTAGAATAAGCGCGCGTTTCAGCTTTATGCTAATTTGAAGTGGAGCCAAGTTATATTTAAGCGAGAGGTGGGAATCTCTCAGTGTGAGAGAGCTTTTAGTCTCAGACCACGGTCACTCTATTCAACGTTCCCCTGACTAGCTAGCATTTAAATTCTAAGCCATAGCGCTTTTACGTGATTGCTTATTGAAATAATTCCAAGTGCGTCAGTATTAGTAAATCTTGCTACGCACCATTTAGTTTACAGCCCAACCTCGCGTTATAGCTCTGTGAGCAACGACTATTTAATTTCTAATTAGTTTTAGTTTAAATTTATTTGACTGTGATTTTAGACCCAAGTGGCGGTGATTATTTTCTGTATCCCTCCCGAGTTGGGAAGTGGTTGTAAATAATTGTGATTTAATAAAAGAGGATTTTAAATCCCTTTCAAGTGCAGTTCTTCTACCACTTAATCACAATATTCTACCACAGAACATAGCTGCATTCAGCTCCCTGTTCAAGATCAGGATTTAAGGAGTTCATGAAGATGTTTTCCAAGAATATGCACCGAACACTCAGTCCTGACGAAATGACAATGCTACATTGTCATTTTTACTACCGAATTTAACAGTCTACATTTAACAGTGTGGATCTTTTTTTCGTTTTTATGCTAGTTAATACTGAAAATCCGAATTCACACAAATAAGATGTAGAAAACTGTAATAATATTTTAAAATCTGTTTTGGCCATGATGCGATAATAGCATTTAATGTTAATCCAAAATGAATTAATTGATTCTTCCGAATATTTTAAAATTAAGTCTCGATTATTAGAAAGCGAAATTAGTTCTTCCTCTTCATTCAAAGTTAATTCAAATACAGAAGTATTCGTTATCATAAAATGAATTACGAACCCCATCAATGTTTTTTTATATCTAAATTTGGGAAATAATGAATAATTCTCTCCATGTTGTCAAATGGTCAATAACAGTTTTATGAATAGTTCTATTAAAATATTTTGGAACTGACTTAAACTTTTCCAAATTGCCTTCCTGAGAGCTTTATTCTTCCATAAAGTTATTTGTTTTCGAAATCCCACCAGTTTATCTGTTGAGTTTATTATATTTTTTTTTTCGATCCTTGCATACTTAAATTTATGTTATTAAAAATAAAAAAAAAAATCTCTGATAAGTAAGCTAGTCTCCCATCTGCACCAACCAGACCTTCTCAATTTAAATTATCTACTGAACATGTGCGAAAATGCTTCGAAATGCTTTCTCCTCCAGAGTACAAAAATCGGCTTGGATAAAACAATTGGCGCATTTATTAATGTCTTAAAAACCGAATTTCGGCAATTCTCATGTGTTCCGTATACTAGGATTAAACCCATTATAATTTTTACTATATACATTTCTAAAATTTGGCGGCACTTTTTAGGAATTTAGCGCACACGAAAGTGCCGAGGCACAGTGGTTGAGAATCACTGGCTTAGCACATCAAACCAGCATATGAAACCAACCGTGGTTCGAGCCCCGACGAAGGCATAGTTGATGTTCAAGCGCTAAAAATGCTCAAGGTCTTTACAGTGATGAGCAAACTAAAATGCCACTACAAATGAATGAACTAAACTTATCAGCAGAGCCGTGCCATTTTTAGTTTTCAAGATTCATATTCAAGTTCCTTTCTTTTTTTAAAAAAATTTTCGGGATTCAGTTTTCAATATTTCTGGAGTATTTGATTCAGATACTTCTTCTAACTTTATATTGGGAGATAATATACTGAAACAACCTTGTATTTGGAGTATTTTTATTAAAACACTCAATCGATTTCGAGGGCAGCTACAGGTCCTTCCTCATGAGGAGAACGAAATTTCTAGAAAAAGATTTTTCAAGAACGAAATTTCTAGGAAAAGAAAATCTAGAAATTTCGTTCTCCTGATGAGGAGGGACCTGTAGCTGCCCTCGAAATCCATTTAGTGTTTTAAAAATGTACGCCAAGTACAAGGTTGTTTCAGCGATTTTGATTGTCACATTGGCGTGTGTCTCTTCTATTCTAGATAATATACTCTTTATTACTTAGTTAATAAATGATTATTATATTACTTTGCATCTATTGCGCAAGTATTAGGAAATTTATTTAGATTGCAATGACTTTCAATTAATTAATTCAATCTTATATATATATATAATTTATTAACTAAGTAATAAAGAGTATATTATCTCGCAATATAAAGTTAGTAGAAGTATTTGAATCAAGTACTCCAGAAACATTAAAAATTGAATCCTGAAAACCTTTTTTTAAAAAAGAAAGAAACTTGAATTTGAATATTGAAAAACAGAAATGGAAACTTTTTAATTGATAATTAATTAACCAATCAAGAAAAATATTCAATAAGTTAAGTAATTATCGTCCTTGATCGGAAATTGGTTGACTTTTCAAGGGGAACAAACCAACCCCCGTTCAATTAACAATAATTAATAAATGCGAAGGTGTTTCATCTTTTACTCAAGTAAAAATTATGAAACCAAATTGGCAATTTGAGTTTAAGCCAAACTTTTAAGTTGAATTTAAAAGAATTAATTATGAATTAACTATAAAGAATTAATTATGAATGCATTATGAATGTTGCAGTTCCGTTAAAATTGAGTAGCAGAAGCAAAAAAAAATTTTTCTATAAATTAAGTAGTAATAACTTGTTTTTCTTCTTTTACTTAGTAAAGTGTCGCCCGACACCTTGGCTTTCATACGTATTAATACAAAACAATTCTAAAAAGCATAATAAACGATGCAATTTTTTCAAAATTAATAACAATACAAGTTGAAGAAATGAAAGATATTTATAAATTTAATGAAAATAGAAGTTGAAGAAATGATGAAAATAGCTATATTTGTATTAAATAAAAGTAACTGAATCAAAATATCATAATTCTTATAGCATAATTGTACCATAATTCTTAAAGTATTTTTCAATCGTAGCTTTATAATTCAGAAAAATAATAATACAGCCAATTATTTATAAATTTCAAATGAAAATGTTGAAAATTCTTTTTTTGATGAATAAGAAATAACATTGAAATACACATTGCATTAATTTCCAGGTTTTCTTGCAATTCTTCTTATTGTTTTATTAATGAAAGTTTGCCGAAGCTTATTTCCCCTAAAAATAATCCGCAAATTTAAAACCACAATTAAAGTAATTTTTGAATTCGCATAGCCAGTTTGGCGCCCCTTCTAGTGACTCACCTGAGGCAAGTGCCTCATTCGCCTCACCTTGTCCCGGCTCTGCTGATCACCACCTTTATTTAATCGACTGGATCTCACGACTCTCCTTAGTCGCCTAAGAAAGTGTGAAGAATTATTGCATTCTCCCATGCGTTCTTCGTGGTATATGCGGTTGAAGGTCGGTGATTCGATCTTCTGCGAGGGCACAGTTCATTCTTTATGTTTTCTGTTCGAAGATCTTAATGATATCTACACATTTAAAACACATATTAAGTTAATTCGCTCCTTATCTCTGAATTCCACACTGAAAGAAAAGTTATTTACTTTTTGTACTTCCTATTACAGCCCTTATAATAATCATATGCTTAAGTTATATTCTTAAGGAACATCTTCAACGCAATGAAGTCACACGTTCTGTATGCAATCCAATTTCCACTGATTTAGTATCTGCGGTTTGAATTATAGAAACAGAATGAAAAGCAGGACCCCCCCCCCCAAAAAAAAATATAAAATTGAATATGGCAAACGAAGGGATCGGACTCTAGACTAGTGAAATAAAGCGTTCGAATTCTCCCAGTACTATTTTCCTACATTGATTCTTCCGGATAATAATAAAAGTTATATAATTCTTATAAACATTGCTATCAAACATTTTTCACCTACTACAGTATGGACTTATTTTTCAATGATAATGTTACAATGAACCACCTTCATAAAATTTTTAAATTAGGCAGAGTTTGAAGTCCCCTTATATAACGTGTATAATGTTTTAATTTAAATAATTTCAGGTTTTTCATTACGCCCAAAGGGCCTTTTTATTAACGTTCGGTGTGTTACTTTTATTTATTAAATATCATGTTCTTCTCACTTAAACCATAAAATTCAGTTCAAGAGCAATATCACAAAATAATTTTAAAATGAGCATATATTTAGAATTTCCGA
Source organism: Stegodyphus mimosarum (assembly GCA_000611955.2). NCBI lineage: Eukaryota > Metazoa > Arthropoda > Arachnida > Araneae > Eresidae > Stegodyphus > Stegodyphus mimosarum. The sequence continues at coordinate 97,993 of KK115242.1, read as the reverse complement.
AACACAGTCTCGGGCGCTGGAGATAAAAATATTTTTTGTTTTTCGTACAGTGTTGGCATTCCTCGCTTTGAAGTCGCTGAGTTTGTTAATCAAAAATTCTTTAATATCAGACAAAATATGAAACAGATAAAGCAAATTCCAAATGAAGACTTGGTAATATTCGGTGGAGGATTACGTTACTCAAAATTTGATGGCTGTAGGTACCGCTGTTTTATCACAATGCAAGAAATATATACATATTTATGCAGATTCTTCATTATTTAATTTCTTTAAATATATTACAGGGCTGTAATATTTGGTGGCAACAGTTTGAAAAGTGAACCAACGCAGAAAGTGAATCGACGTAAAATGCCAAAACGAAATTAATAGCCCTTCTGCGCTAACGCCCTTAGGGCTAATAACACTTTTCTATTCAATATTAATTATTTTCTACCGTTCCCGATATTAAATAAAATTTACAGAAATATGTTTTCATTATGTTTAAAAAACAATATCTGAGAAACGGCAGAAAATGTTAACTCTATCCAGGAAATTCTCCAAAACTCTTGTTAGAAGTTCGGTGTTTGGTGGGGCAAAGCGCTTGAGTGCTATCTACCTAAGGGTAAGTGTGCCTTCATACAGGGCTTTCTAAGGGAAACTGACTCGTATACACGTCACACATGGGGAAAACCACGGAAACGCCCACGCACCCAGCCCGTTTGCGGGGTTTGAACCTCGAACCGAATTACCAGTGTTCAGCGACGTTACCGCTTGGCCGCTGGAGGGCTGTTAGAAATTCAAATCTTAACTCTTGAACTACTCATTGAGTATTCATTTTAAGTTGCTGAACGGATTCTGACTTACTTTCATGCATCTTTCCTATGATGCGGAGCCAGAGATAGGAGAGTTCCTGATCAGGAACAGGGAGCTGAATGCAGCTATGTTCTGTGGTAGAATACTGTGATTAAGTGGTAGAATAACTATACGTAAGAAGGATTTAAAATCCTCTTTTATTAAACCACAATTATATACAGCCACTTCCCAACTCGGGAGGGATAAAGAAAATAACGACCGCACTTGGGTCTTAAACTGAACAATCAAATAATTTAAACTAAATATAGAAATTAAGTCGTCGTTGCTCACAGAGCTATGAACGCGAGGTTAGCCTCTATGCTAAAGGGTGCGTAGCAAGATTTAACTAATACTTACGCACTTGGAATTACTTCAATAAGTAATAGCGTAACAGCGCTACGGCTTAGAATTTAAATACTAGGTGGTCAGGCGAACGTCGAATAGAGTAACAGTGGTCTGAGACTAAAAGCTCTCTCACACTGAGAGGTTCCTACCTACGGTTTAAATAGAACTGGGCTCTACTTCAAATTAGCATAAAGCTGAAACGCGCGCTTATTCTAACGGGAAGTTGAAATGAGAACAGATAGAAAAAGGCAAATTAAAATAAAACTTTGTTAGTTTAACTAAACCTTACGCTCGCTTTGAAATCGTTGAGTTTTCTAATCAAAAATTCCTTAAAGTTTTACGAAATTTGAAATAGATAATAAAACCAATTCTAAATTTGGTCCATATACGAGTGGAGGATTACGTAATTCAAAATTTCATATCTCTAGGTACCGTTATAAGGTATTTCTCCCGCTTTCTTCGCATGCCTTCGTGGTGTAATGGTCAGCACACTGAGCCGGTATTTCAGAGGTCCGTGGTTCGATTCCCGGCGAAGGCGCTGCTAATTTTTCATGTCTCTTGCTACGAAATAACCTAATGTCTCTACACCGTTGTTTTTTCAAAGTGCGAGAAACGTACATACATTCACGCAGATTTTTCATTATTTAGTTTCTTTAAATATGATACACGGCGATAATATTTGGTGGCAACAGTTTGAAAAGTGAATCAATGCAAAAAGTGAAAGCACGCAAAACGCTGTTTTGAGACTAACAGCCCTTTGAGTCTAAGGGCAGTTTGGGGTCATAATTTTTCCTTCCTTGGTACTGATCATTCCATTATAAACTTTCCACGTTTTTGGAAATATAATAATCCTCTAAATAAAATGAGAAGTGGAAAAATACAATACAAGAAAAAAAGTTATTTATTATTGAAAACGTAACGCTAATAACCAACCACAGAAGCTGTGTGCATTTCGAAAGTAAAACTGATCTAGATTCTTTTAAGTTTAAGGAAGCAATAATATGCTCCATATTATCGGAAATACGTCAACTAAAGGGGTGAAATAAAAATAAATAAATATTAAAAACATAGACAACAACAGTAATGCCACCTAATGAACAAAACCGAAAGGAAAGAATTTAAAAATTATCAAATAAGCCTTTTAAACATTTTGACAGCTTTTGGTGAATGTGAAAAAGGCTTCAAGAAAATCTAATTCACCAGCTGAAGAAGGTTTTGTGGATAATTTTAACGGAACTGAAGTTAAAAAGAATGATTCAGTGACATGACTAAAAATAATTAGGGATGGAAGATTTATTAATACTCGGTTTCCTGACACAAGGCTTCTTTCTTTAAGGCGAAATATTAATGCTTAGGTTAGCCGATAAATTATAAAACATGCTGACAAAGAATTTTATAAATGTTCCAAGAATTTTAATCTAAAACACTGAATTTTTGTATAGGTTTAAAAACAATTTGGAATTTGAACTTAATGAAGATTCCATGAAATTTTGTAAGTTATCTAAACATGTATAAAGAAGAATGGTTGTTTGTGCGTTTGTTCGCGATTAACTCTAGTTAATACTATAGCTATCGTCACGAAACTTTCTACAGTTCTTTTTTGGGTTCTAGAAAAGGTCGACGCTCACTTTTTCCAAAAAAATAAATAAATAAATAAATAAAGAGGTATTAATTAAAAACTCTGAAAACACTAATTTTCGCACTCATTTTTGTAAGTGGCAACAGTCTTGCACGTTGGTGATAAATATCCGCTTTATTTCGAGAAGTGTTGCCACTGCTCGCATTCAAATCGTTGAGTTTGTTAATAAAAAAATTCTACAATGAAATAAAAATAGCATTGCCAAACATTAAGTACATTATTCCCGATTCCAAAAATTCGTGGGAAGCCATTTCGACTGCTCCCATCTTCGGAAGATTTTAATCAGCCGAGATATTAATTGAAAACTCTGAAAACATTAATTTTCGCACTCATTTTTCCGAGTGGCAACAGTCTCGCACGCTGGATATAAAAATGCTTTATTTTGAAAAGTGCTGTCTCGTGTCTGACATTTTCATTGTCAGACAAGTGAGACTATTAACAACAGCATATCAAAGTTGGTTTGGTTTATGTGATTATGACAAAGCCTCGAATGGTATCTGCGCAAGCGGAAGGGATGCCTTCGTGGAGGACTTTCTAAGATAAAGTGACTCGTATACACGTTACACATGGGGAAACCGCGGAAAGGCCCATGCAGTAGCCGGTTAGCGGGATTCAAACCTCGGGACCCGAACTACCAGTTTTCAGCGACATTACCGCTACACCAACGATATCAAGGTTCTGAAGATTATAGAAATCACACAATACAATACTACTGAATCGAGCAGAAAAGTTCAATGAATACAGAAAAAGGCAAAGGAAGAATTTTTAATGAAAATAGAACTATAATTCCTTTCCAAAAAATGGAACGGCTTGTGAATATTTCATTGCTTAGATTTTGCTCTTAGAAATGCTGATGAAACAGAAAGAATTGTTAATTATTTAAAGAAAAATATATTCGTGTCTTGCAATGGATAAAGTCCAAAAATTCTGGTCACCCTCTACACCTCTATGGGCATCTGCTTACATCTTGCTGTTTCTATGGGAAGAGGGCACATAACAAAGCACTTTTATACTGATGCATGTATAATGAATGCATGTTTATTATTTATATTCTGAAAACTTTTCTGCGCATGCTCAAGCAATGTGCGCAGAAAGAAAGGGGAAAAAAACGAGAGAGAGAGACAGAAAGAGAAACACACAAAGATGGTGGTGATAACATTTTCCTATGAGAATCTCCCAGTAGTAAATAGCTCGAATAACTGCGTTAAAAAATCCGACCTTCAATGAAGACGAACCCGTATGGCATTTCAGTGACGTCATCTCCACTTACACACCTCTTCGCTGTTAATGGTATGCGGTAACAATCACCTTATTAGGATTGGGTCCTCGTAAACTGTGAAGAGCATTTTATAAAAGGTAAAGAAAATATATTATCCTTCTTTCGATGAGAAATGAATTTGCTGCGTACTAAAAGGCAAAAGAGTTATCAGCCAGAGACCGCTTTTTGAAAGTCAGACTTTACTCCAATAGCACAATCCTTGAAAAGGCATTCTTTCAAAACAAATAAAATGGAAGGTCGATTTATCTGTTACCGCTTTTAAGGATCAATTTCTACAGAGGCTGTTCGCACATTTTTTAGACGATTTTGGTAAGCGGTAATAAAAAATCGTTTGCTGCAAAAGAAGTAATTGCAATTGTGCTATGTTTTTAAAAGTCAAAATTATCGCCTGTGACTTGAAAGTTTTGTTTTTATTCAAAATGGCGAATTTAACAAAGCAGTGGTTCGAAGGCTACATTGACGCTCTTTCCGAAGAGAAATATGCATACTCCGTTATCCAAAAACGATGTGAGAGTCATGGTTTTGTGATATCTAAAGCGTCGATAGGTAATATCATCAACAAGAAAGGGGGAAAACGTCAAATTGGAGCCGCAAGTGGGACAAAAATTCCAAACAAGTATCCAAGGAAAAAACGGACATCTTCGACTATTGCAAAGGTACGTTGTTTAATGTTAAAAGAAAATCCCCCTAGTCAAAGGACAGTTGCAAAATCATTAAAATGCTCGGTGTCCACTGTAAACAAAATGATAAACGTTGATTTAAATCTTAAGAAAGCTAAAAAACGTAATGTGCATCGTCTTCTTCCAAAGCATATCGCTCGACGTAGGACACGCAGCAGAATTCTATATGAGAAACACTTATCCGAAGAAAAATGGAAGACAATTGTCACAATAGATGAAGCATGGGTATATTTAAATGATTGTAACAAAAAAAAAGAGCCATTTATTATCATAAAAGGGGAGAAAAAAAATTAAGTATATGGTGCAAAGAATCGAAAGAAAGTTTTTCTAAGGGATTCATGATTGTTGCTGGTTTTCATTATAATGGCAAGTTAAAAATAAAGAGAGTGCACAAAAATGTCAAGATTAACTCCAAATACTATCGGGAACATATTTTATAGCTAATTTTTCTGAGTGAAGTACCATCGCTTTACACACAGTGCCATCCATCTGTGAGACTCCATCGGGACAAAGCTAGCATCACACATCAAAATCCACTCTAAATTTCCTAAAAGAAATGGAACAAAAACTGGTATCAAGGCCATACCCTTCACTGATATCCCTACTAAATCTCCCGATGTGTCACCTATGGATTTTTGTGCTTTCGGACTTTTAAAAACTGCATTATCCAAACGTTGTCCCAAAACCCTAACAGGGCTCTGGAAAGCTGTTCGGGAGGAATGGGATAGAACACCTCTTCTGACACTTCTCAAAAGGCATTATTTTCCTGGAAATTGCGGTGTCGAAAGATAGTTCAGAATAAGGGATTTCAAATAGAACATTTAAAACACAAGAATTTTATGTAATTTAGTTTTGTGAATACAATATACATCGTCTAAAAAATGTGCGAACAGCCTCTGTATTATCTGTCAGTCACTGAGACAGTACGACGGATACATGAATTTACCGAAAAACAAAGGATGTAATTCCATACTCACAACAACGGGAGGAAGGGAAACATAATTTGAAATAGGTCATAATTATGCAAGAATTTGAAATAGGTCATAATTGCTTTATCACCATAGAAAAATAGTCCTCTGTCAAATAAAATTACATAGAGAATCTTTTCGTATTAAAATTATCCTGTATTTCGATTACAGGATAAACTTATCTTATGTATATGTTATCGTTAAAGTATATAATGCAGTTATTTCATAGAATACCTAGTTATTCCATGAAATAACTGATCGTGTCCGTTAGAGTGTGTAATATGTTAATAATTTGACACTTTAACTAGCTATTCTATGAAATAACTAGGTATTCTATAAATTAACTAATGAGAGACAGTTAAAGTGTAAAATAAACAATTTATCAAAAATGAAATAACTATGTATTCTATAAATAAACTAATGATAGACAATTAAAGTGAAAAAGAAGCAATTTATCTAATTTATGCAGCGTATAAATGGTATTTATGGAAACGTACCATAAAACAAGGATTACTAAAATGACACTTGGAATTACAAAGAACATTATTTCTAAAGCAAAAACATTTTCTGTTGACACACTGGGTTTTACACGAACGTTCCATATTGTTAAACGAAACGTAAATGTACCTTATACTAAAAAGCGAGATATATGATATAGATTATTTTACACTTTAACGGGCTGCAGATCGCTATTCTATGAAATAACTAGTTAAACCATGAAATAGTTTTACATTTTAACGGACACGATCAGTTATTTCATGGAATAACTAGGTATTCTATAAAATAATGGATTTCATACTTTAACGGTAATATATATACATTACAGGTTTGGTTTATTTAGTTAGGTTAAAACACTCGAGGCTATCTGCCTAAGGGAAGAGATGCCTTCGTGGAGGACTTCTTGTGGGAAACTAGCTCGTATACAAAACCACGAAAACGCCAATGCAGCCAGCCCGTTCGCCTGTAATCGAGCCCAGGTCAGAACTACCAGTGTTTAGCGACTTTACCGCTCGGCCGCTTGGTGGGCAGTTACACATTATAGGATAAACTTACCTAAACAAACCATCTTAGTGATACCAAGCTTTATGATTAAAAAAACAAAGCAAACAAACAAAAAGTATATTTACAGTTTTTAGATTTATGTGTTAACTTTAGGTTTTTGTGTTTAAAACCGTCTACAAATAAAACTCAGAATGATAATTGACTGCCGCTGCAATTTTTTTTTTTTAAATCGTACTGCGATATCCTTGCCGTTTCTTTAGAAAAGATGAATCTCAGTGCACAATCTTTTGTTTTAAACAGGTAAAAAATGCACTAATATAGCATTTTATTCTAAATTAAGTTGAAAGCACTCGAAGTTATAATCGGGTGAGCGCCAAACTTGGCGAGGGTTTTTTTATTTGGCGCGATTTTGATTTGGTTGTGGTTTCCGGCTGTATGTTTTACTGTGGCAAACCTAGAGCTCTATTTCGGTAATTGTAAGAGTACGAATTTAGTGCAGCCAGAAGATTTTTTTTTTTAAATTTAATTTTGAAGTACTATGTTTGTTTTTAAAAGTTTTACTGTTTAATATTATTCTTATATATATGTTTAATATTATATTTATAATTTTTTTATGTGGTAATCAATCGAATGATGTGGAATATTTAAAGTTTTGAACGAAAGTTGTTTAGTTTATTGAATTCCACGACGTTGTTTTATCATTTAATCAATTCTGTTTGCACATAATAATCGCTGTTCACCACTGTAAACAAAAATATGTTATTCTGTTACGTTTAAAACTGAATTCCCAATACTCTAATCTGATAAGTGTATATATTTATTTACTCAATAATTATTTGCAAGAATTGTTCATTCTACTATTTTATGATGAATTCTATAGATAGGACTATGTTTGTGCTTGCAAAGCTGTTGGATTTTATTTTACTTAGTATTTTATCGTCTCGTTTTACTATTCTGTTTACATAAAATAACGACGTTTCACTACTGCAAAACTTAAAAGTTACTATTCTTTTTACGTTTAAAAATCACATCTTAGTGCTTTCGTTGCCGCCAAAAAAATTAGCCAAATTTTGAAGGCCAAAATAGTTTGGCGCCAACTTACCCCGCTTATGGAATATTAGCCATAAAAGCAATTGGATACTTATTGTGCTGAGGTTAAAAATTATATTCGATATTCTTACATACTTAAAGCGATACTCTTATATATGTGACTTAATACGATACTCTTAAAGCTCTGTATTTTTTTACTCTACATACTGTTGCGTTTTACGGGTTCGTGGATTTGAGAGTATCCGGTGAAAACACGATGCAGAACAATAAAAAGCACAATTTATTTACAGGAATCACTATTTACAGCACAGTTCCAAAATCACCTTTAAAAGCGTCGAAAATCTACAATAAATACGCTGAAACAATCAGCAACACAGCTTCAGGCTGTAACTGTAAAGGTAGCTTCACGGCAACACTAAACTTATAATAAACACCGTGGAACAATCACCAATACACTGTCAAGCTATACTGTAAAGATAGCTTCACGGCAAAGCACTATGTCGATCGCTTTCCGTTCACAAAACTGTGGCGTTGCTTAGCACTCACAGTAAGCCGCTATTCTCGCAATCCTCACAACTAATCACACTCTTGCAACAACAACTTCACAATACTTCACAATCCAGACACTGCTTCACAATCCGCCTGCTCTCAGAAACGCAAGGGTTTATATAGCTTTTCTTTAAGTTCCACACGTTTCGAGAAATATCTCGACAGGAAGTTATTCTAGAAGCTTCCCGATTGGACCATGGGATATCGCCAATTTGGTTGCCAAATGGGCGATAAAGTCGCCAATCTGGCAACCCTACCATACACTATTTTATGGTAACCCTAGTGCTATGCCGGAAAGCTTACATACAGGCGCAACCGCCGAATTTTTCGCAACAATACTAATGTCACCAAGCCGGTATAATGGTTAATCATGCTGATTGCCCACAGATGGGCCTGGCTCTGGGAGAAGCCATGGATTCATTATAAGCGTATAATGTCTGTGCGGTAAGACAGCACTCAAAATACATGAATAAGCTGAAATCCTCTCGAGAAACTAGTGATAAGGGAAGAGGGTTGGAGACGGTTGTGTCTGGGTGGTTCTTTCTCAAAATTGGGTAAAAAAAAAAAAGCACAATTAGGACAGTAGCACTTACATGTACCATCAATGGTAAATTCTTCGTGTTTCAGCCACTTCTACTCGTACCTGTACATAATAGCGGGGGCTTAAGCTACAGATACGCTATGTTTCATTAAAATTTTCATAGTTTGGGATAGGGCACAGGCCCCGGAGCCCGCGCCTCGTGCCCTGTTGTCACATAACAACAATAGCTGCCCAGACGGGAAAGTGGTTATTGTAATTGCTGTCGCATTGAATGGCCTGGGCTCGAATTCCCGAAAAAGCATAGATATTTGAAAATGTATAACGTCTATGCGACAAATGAGGCACTCAATATAGACGGCAAGCAGAAACCTTCTCGAGAATTGGTGGTAAAGGAAGAGGTGTGGGAGACTCTCGGACTACCCCCAGGGGTAATCTTCCTCGGAATCTCATCCTGGACGGAAGCTTAGTTACAAAGCTAGACAAATGGATGTTGTATCTACTGGCAAAGTATCCGTATCCGTATCCGTATCCGTATCCTAGGCCTATTTGATAACTATACGGCCTTAAAAAGGCTTTTACTGATCGTATTGTGAAGAGGAATCTTGTGAAAAGTCATATCCATGTAGATGGAAGTTCCTTGTGTACTCGTTGAGTAAACTAGCATATCTTGACATATCCAGGCAATAATGTAAAGGCATTTCTTAAAGTAGCAGTTAATCTGGTTCTGATTGATCGTCATAGCGTTAACACATAAAAATAGCGAATCAAGTCCTTCTTGATTAAGTAAAATTAAAATCAAGTCCATACCTTGACCAGAAAATGTAAAATAATGAAGAATAACTAAATCTTGGTTAAATACGAAGAAATAAATATTTACACTATATACATAAATTACCAGTTTTCGTCATGGAAAATGGTTCTTGGGCGCTTATAACGTTGAATTACAGTATTATCCTAATTATTAAGCTGTTTGATTATGCTGTCTTGGTGGTTATTGCATTTATAAAAGAAGTATGGCTATTTTTTAAAATCTCACCGTCGAGAGGCTTGATTTTTAGATCTCCGTGAATTGTTGAGTTCCTAACAAACCAACCAGGGCTACATTTGTGAGGATCCTTAGCATTTTGCTTTGTGTCTGTTGTAGTAAAATACGATTACTTCCGGCATTTGCAGCCCAGGCAGGTGCAGCGTACGTACAGTAAAACAGGGCGAATAGCTACTGGCAAAGTTTCGGAATTACTATTCTCTAATGCGTTACCACAATGTTCCGAGACTGGTGAAAATTAGAAGTTCCACTGCAAATAATAATTTTTTACTTCTAATAATAGTGTTATCTGATCTGTCAGGATGGGTAGTGTTAAGTTGTGATTACCTATAATTAATTCTTCAGGATGACTCTAGTTTTTTATAAATTCTTAAATTGGTATACTAAATATTTACATATATTTACACCATAGTTCAGGAATATTCGTCACCTCACTACCATTCTCTCGACTCCGATTCTCGATTACCATCGTGCGCCCTCTATCGGCGGCTTTTCTGCAATGCCATCTATCGGCTGATTACTATAGCAAAATAATCAAGTTCGAAAAAATATTTATGTTTTAGTGAAAATTACATAAAAGTAAACTATTTTTTATGCCAAATGAAAACGAATTATATTTTGAGTTATCATTAGATCAGTTATATAATAAATATCTAATAGTTTAACCCAGAAGTGTCCAAATTTTTAGCTTCCTTGAGCCACATTGGAAGACGAAGATATATTTTAGACGTGCAAATATTTTTAACACTAGTGGCAGCCCATGACTCCCCCCCCATAAAAAAACAAAAAAAAGGGAGAAGAAGAAATTTCGTAGGTTTACAATACTTAAGTTACGTACGTACACAACTGCGTAGGTTTCGTAAAAAATTTTCAAGTTTGATCGCTGAAAAATATTTTCAATTTCACCTCTGGGGCAGAAATAATCCCGTTGGTTCAAATTTGTTCAGTGTGTGCTTTATATACAAGAAAGCACATATGTAGTAAAATTTTAAAGTGAATTAGGAATTCTCTCGATTAAGATGGAAAGCCGCCACTGTCTATCACCAATGATGGCTGATGAGTCAAAAGACAAAGTAAACACATCTTTAAGTAATTTAAACTACATTAATTTATGATTATTTTTAATAGAGTGACGACAACGTAGAATTATTTTGACAGTGCATCTGGCATTTTATGCCCGACATTTCGCTATAAATTTTATTTATTATCATAAAAATAACGAAGTCATAAAATTAATCGGATATTTGGCCTTGAATTTAAGAAACTAATACATCAGTGTCCGGTTTGACTGAAGTAGTTTCAGTTCTCAAGGCGTTCATCCAATATTCTGGTCCCAATTTTACTTTTAGCGCACTTCTTTGTCGAAAATAGTTATTCACAAATGTACGTGTCGCCAAATAATGATGACACGAATAGTGCAGCGAGGCATATTTGTCTCCGGGGAGGTATAATTTATAAAAGTCCAACAAAGAGATGTCATCAAATTTTTCCTTAAGCTGAATGCCAGATTGCAACTCTATGCATTTTGTATGAAAAATTTATTTGCGGTGTGTCTATATCGACTGCAGATGGAGTCGCAAGAATACAAAAATTTTGATTATTTTTTTCGAAAATCTTGAAATCTGTTTTTAAATTTTTGTATCAAATAAGATGGGTATTTTTTCACCAGTTGTCTTGCTCACTTGGTGATACAGATTTTGCTTTCAATATCGTACACGATCTCATTTTATTAAGTACGTTATAGAATTTTTTTTCCGCTGGCTTTTTGGGAATTTAGTTCAGTACTTCAATATATTCGAGTTCATATCTCATTAAGAATTCACAGATATTACAATAATAAAAAATTTTTTAAATCGTTGACTGAATTCCGTTATATACTTGAAAATCCGACTTTTTTCTGGTCAAAAATCCTAACCCAGAAATATATACTTTTAATCAATGATTGGCGTATTGTACAGGGTGCTCATAAATGAAAGGTATTACTTTACCCCTGGTATTACTTTACGATGTAATACTTTGCCCTCGGTAACACCTACACCGTCAAGTATTGGCAATAGTCCAAGTTTCTCTTGTTCTCTTTCTTTCATACTTACTGCGCAATCGCAGCGTCAGTTTCCAAGATGGCGTCGCAATAGGAAAAGGCTTTCTGTGTGCTCCGTTTTGAAATGTTCAGATCTACGGTTACAGTGCAGCATGAATTTCGTAAAGACCCACCCTACAAAAATAACATATGTTGGTGGTACCGACAGTTCGTGAACACGAGCATCTTAATCATGTTCTTCGGCAACACTGGACTGGACGTGCTACAACAACCTTTTACCATGGCCACCCCGTTCGCCGGATTTAACACCATGCTTTTTCTAGACGGATTTTATGTACCGCCAATGCCCGTGTCCCTTCAGGAAGTTTGTGATCGGATAAAACAAGCACTGCAGACGGTCACGGGGGACAATCTGATTGTGTTGCATGACCAAGGGTGCATATATTCAAAGATAGCGATCAATGCATCAAAATCAATGCAAAATGAATGCATCATCAGAAGCATGAGTTGTCGCTGCTTATGCTGTAAGGTTCGTCCATATAAAGTAATACATCGATTTATTATTAATTTTTAAAACCGCGCCATTTACTTATGAACACTCTGTATTACCTTAAGCAGCTGGTGTCAATTTGGTTAGGAACCTGCAAAGATTTCCAAAAAAAATATCCATACAAATGACACGGGGGGGGGGAACATAATTCACATGGGAAAAAGCTGAATGAGTTTTTATATTTCATTCATAAAACACAAACATGCATAAAGAACTACAATACCCGCCAGAAACAAAATCTGCATTTTCTTCTTTACAAAATCAAAATTTCATTCTTTCGAACTATTGCAGGAAAAACTACGCATGATAGTTTTCCCTTTGTGAAACTCAAATTTCCCTGTGCTCATAAAACAGCCATTTTCAAAAATTCCGCGTATCCCTAACCCTATTTACCTCACCTGAAAATCCCTAAAGTATTTCGAATCCTATAATACCTTACCTTAACCGAGCCAATGCAATTTATACGCCAGGAGCCAAATAAAATCAATACAGCGAAAACCCGAAGACGAGCGCACACACACACACACACAGAACTTTAAATATAACGATTCGGCCAGGTTGGTCATTTTCTGGGGGATGGGGGGGAGTGAAGAAACATCCCCCATCCCCTTCTAAAAAGAAAATGATATACAAAATCTCTCGGCCTCAGCGCATGTATATAATACGACGTCGGTTCGCGGTGATTTAAATAAAAATTATGCATGTCATGCACTTTCAGGCGAAGCATATAAATGCAAATGAAAGCACCTAATCCCGCGCCTTGGCTGGCGATATCGCGTTATACATATGCATGAGGATACAGAGCGCTAGTGTGCGGGGGTGAAAGAGGGCGATGGGATGGGGAAGGAGGTAGAGATTGGCTTCTAGAGTCCTGGCTGGAAGAGGCGCAAGTCGGCTTTTAAAAGTTGTACACACTGCGGTTTTCTCGTTTTACGTTTGGTTTCTCAATTTCGGTCGCGGCCAGAAGGAGGTTTTCTCGATGTTCGTGTGTCTGGTTCTGATATCTCTGTGCGACGGCGTGAAGAAGTTTTATTTCATGGAGAAACTGATTTTGCTTCGGTGAACACGAATTCAGACAACAACTCCAAAGACAAAAGTGGCGCCAGTTTTTGGTTAAGGATTTAATGTCGGCGAAGATCTCCTTCGTCCGTGAAAAAGTGTCTTTTAAAGGACGATCGTGGAAAACCAGAAAGCTTGAAACAACACTCCGGCACTCGCTGCAGAGGACACTTCGAAGACATTAGCGGAGCAGATTTTAAAAGGTCACTGGCATAGATAACATGAATTCAGGCGTTAGTACATAAGGCATCCAGTGTGGGTTACAACCAAATACTTATTAGAGACATTACACAGATTCTGAAACCAAAATCAAGACACATTTATCGACAAAAGTCTTTGCGGACTTGATATTTTCTAAATAAATTGAACACTTAGTGTCCACAATCAAAATAAGCTAAAAGAAATAATATGGATCTTCCATAGCAGTTTCGCTTTTTTGTGAGATAGTCGTGATATAAGAGCAAAACAAAAATTCGCGCAAATTAGATAAAAAAATACAGTCAAACTCGCTTATAACGAGCTTAAAGGGACAGCGATATTTCCTCGTTATAACTGAGGCTTGTCAAAAGCAGAAGCTAACCTGAGAAACATGGTCATTTGCACCACCTGGCTTCGAAAAACATTTGAAGATTTTCTGCGCACTCAAATGCCATCCAGTATGTCACAAG
>KK115242.1:47648-83735 GCA_000611955.2 Stegodyphus mimosarum | reverse complement strand
ATTTCAAAAGAGGTTCAGTTTGAAATTCTTCACAATCGTCGTTATCATAGCAACTTTTATTAATTTTCCCTCTGCTTTAGCTTGAATTTCAGCTATAATATCCTCGGAAGTAGGTACGTGGTAAGTGACAACACTGGCGACAACAGATACATAACTTCCAAATTATTCTCTGTTCATTTCTAAATTTCTTCTTTCTCAGTGATTTGATCCTCTTGAGATATGTCCGATCCAGTTTTACGAAGCAACCGAAAATGCATGTTGATGTAGCGGTTTCCTATGTATCGTTCATTAAAAGTATCGCTTCGAGTACGTTTACATTAGTATTTCAGATGGTTCCTATTTTTTCCCTTCTACATATATACGTTACTGTGAAAGACCGAAATTGGAGAATGTCGACTTTCACCGGAGAATGTCAACATTCACCAAATACATCGGTGAAAGATGGAATATAACATTGCATTCTTGTACATTCGGACCCTCACCGGTGTATGTCGACAATCACAGATATGCTCTGGTGTAGGTCGAAAAGAGAGGCGACTGGCTGTTTCCCATAAATGCAGTTGTAAAAGCAAGGGCCTCTTGGGCAATTCAAAGTTTCATAATAGTTTAAGTTGTCGCGATGAAACAGATTTGAATCACATAATTTAGTAAGTTTTTTATGACTATTATTTTATTTTCTCATTTACTACGTACTGTATAATTAAGTAAGTTTTTTAACTTCTATTATTTTCCTTTCTCATTTTGAATGTATTGTGTGTTTTAAGTACTTGTGTGCTTTTTCGCGACTGAATGACGGAGAAGAAAATATAATATTCTATATATTCAATATATTGTATAGTGAAAAAAAGGGAAAGGAAAATAGGTTGCTATAAATTAAAATACAAAAATAAATTAGTGCCAGTTTGGTTTGCTTTAGTTGATGATGGCAAAGGACATTACGACTATCTGCCTAAGCGCGGAGGTCTTTCTAATGGAAACTGGCTCGTGTACACGTTACACATGAAGAAGACCACCAGAAGCCAGCCTGTACACTTGGAATAGAACCCAGGTCGGAACTATAGTTCGACCGTCTCAAAGGCAACCCTGGCTGGCATTCTGCCAAAACACTTAGACTTGTCCAAAAGGGGCGTTAATACTTGCTGTGATGTGAAAGGTTACGTGAAAATCTTCTCTTCTCCGGAAAGAGATAATGTTGGAGGGAAAGAAAGTTCCCATCCATCCAGACTATTTTGAGAATAATTCGGTACGAATGGCGCATGCGTGTTTGCGCTCATGGTCGCGGATGAGGCGGTCGAACTATACCAGTGTTCAGCGATTTTACCCGTCGGTCGCTGGTTGGCCAAACGTAGAGCTAAACTGACCGCCAGAAGGCCATATCCTACAGTAAAATTGCACTTACAAACAAAGGTACGTACTATAATGTAGTACGTCGTCACGTCCATGTTACATACACACTAATAAAAGCAGTGTTGCACTAAATTCGATTTGTGTATATTTTCATTTGGGAGCAACCTCGCATCTCAAGGTGGAGGTCAAATTACATCGGAATGCAGCAGCAAGTTCATGACCTGATGCCAGTTGTACGGAAAACCGACGGGAAAATCCACTTCAAAATATGAAATGAATTCAAATAAATGCAGCGCAGGTTTCAACAGGTAGTTTGCGCATGATGCATCATTTCCGAGCGCGATTAAGCAGTCTCACGGCTCCACTAGCTACGTCAGCAGCAGATGGGCCAGGTATTTATAAACACAGTTACGGGGTGGCGCAGTGGAGGAATTTATTACCTCCAGAAATAGGACCTGGAGCATGCCAAAGGTGCGTGAGAAATCAGCGTCCCCTCGTCACGCAACATTTGGAAGGAACTAGACCCCCTCACTATTATTGCCACAGTTGCCGCTCACTCCAAACAACTGCGTTCCCCATTTTTGAAAACTTATTGCTCTTTCTTCCTTTTTAATCTCCAGTTGTCTGTTTTGCAAAAGAGGATTTGTATAGAATGAGGTAAATGGAGTTGGTCGACTGATAATTTGTTTCACTTCAAATGGCGTTAGTTACTAAGGACACCACTGTAACTTTAAGGACACCACGTGACTTCTTGCACAGCTTATTAAATTACACTCATGTCCATAAATTAAGGATAATGCAAAATCAGGCAAAGGAAGAGTTAGAAGCAAAACAAATTTGACTTATTTGTAAAGCTTATTTATTAAACAAAAGGTAAAGAGCAAAAAAAGATGCTATATGTTTGATATTATTAAAAAAAATTAGCGATTTTTTCTCCCTGGAGCAAATTACAAAAAAAAACCCTATTTACAAAAAAGCAATATTACATGGTTGGTATGATTGTTAATACATTGTATGTCTCCCAGACGATACAATACAATCCGTACAACGCCTAGGCATGCTGAGTATCAAATTATCGATCTGATCTTGGGAGATATTACACCACTCAAAAAGCAATGCTCTCCGAAGTTCCGGTAGACATGTAGGAGGAGGTTGACGGGCTGCAACTCGTCGGCCAAGCATGTCCTATGCGTGCTCTACTGGATTCAAGTCCGGTGAGAATGCTGACCAGTCCATACGGGTGATATCCTCCGATTGACGGCATTCGCTTACGATGTTTGCACGGTGATAACGGGCGTTGTCATCCATAAACACAAATTGTGCGCCCATGGCGCCCAGAAACAAACGTACATGTCGTTCCAGAATGACGTCCCGATAGATTTGGCTTGTCATGCTTCCAAGTTGAACATGCAGGTCAGTAATGGAACCCAGAATTATTCCACCCCAAACGAGCACTCCTGCACTACCGTAACGGTGTCGTTCAATGATGTTTTCTTGGTAGTAACGGGTACCTGGAGCTCTCCATATGAAAGTCCGGCGAGAATCAGACTGCAAGCTAAACCTGGACTCGGCGGAAAACATCACACAAGCCCACTGTTGCGGTGTCCACAATGCATGCTCTCTACTCCAGGCTAACCGCAGGCGACAGTGAGTTGCAGTAAGTGGAACGCATCTGACAGGTCTACGAGCATATAGACCAATCTGCTCTAAGCGTCTGTACACGGTCTGCCTTGAAATGGTCGTACCAGTGGCTGAAGAGAGCTGACGAGACAGGTCTGAGGCTGAGCTCCGCCTGTTTCTTTCGGCAGTAACTGCCAAACACCGGTCCTCATTCGGCGTTGTAACTCTGAGGCGACCTGTGCTGTAACGTTTACTCACATTACCATCATCTTGGAATCATTGCCAAAGCCTGGAGATGACACTCTGGCCAATTCCAAGTTCGTCTGATACTTCCAGTTGGGTACGCCCACATTCCAGACGGCCGATAATTCTACCACGTAAAAACTCATCCAAATACGTCCTTTGTGTCGTAACTATTCGGTTATTGCACTGAAATGCTTATAAAGCGCCTGCGAACAATTTTACTTCTTTACCTGTATTCATTATATATCACTGTCTTACACTCTCGTCATTGTGACGTACCATCGGTGTCATCTGGTTACTTCCTGAAATCTGCATATGATTCTTGAAGATGTGTGTAATGATTTTACAGGCGATATATTTATTTTAGAGTTCGATTTCCACGTGACTCCGAATTATCCTTAATTTATGGACATGAGTGTACATTCATATTTTGCTGCAGTTCATCTAAACTTATTTTCCCAGAATTATCCTAACTGGATTAACAGATCTTTGAAGGCAAGTTGAAAACGAGATCAAAAGCTGCAAGTTTCGAAATTAAATTATCCCAGTCAATTTTTTTCACACGGAAATCAAACTTTATATTCTCATAACGAGCATAAAACTTTCCCAGATGTAAGTATTGGAACCGAGAGAAGGCATTAAAAATTAGATTTTGTTAATTGTGTTAATTGAGAAAAAGAAAAAAAGTCTCCACAGTGGGAGTTGAACCCACGATCATCGCATTACTACTCCGAGCTCTTACCGCCGCGCCAACCGCTGCTTGGCAAACGCCCTAACGTAAATGGCTTATACGGCGCGAGAGCAGAGTCAAAATTTTTAGTTTCTAAACGCTTGGCCATCTGGAGTTCCCACTTCGGGTACTTTCATTTCTAGCCAAGGCCTGCATGCCCTATAAATTTGAGCGAAATCGGTGATGACGAGTAGGGAATACACCATTGTAAGATCTGTGTCACAGTTAGTGCACACGGGTGTGCTATTACCCTACAGCAGTGCTCCGCAACCTTTTCTTACCTGCGACGCACAAAAAATCTTTCTGGAATTTCGTGGCACACCAAAAGCTAATGTATATATGTATTGATTGATACACAAAATTTACAATAAATTTTTGTTTTTAATTTGAAAAATATACAATTATAAAACCATAACATATTTATTTATATGCAATCATAATAATTATCATAATAATCGAAATTTTTTTTAAAAAAATTAAAAAACAAAAATTCTTCAATTTGATTGGTTTATTTCAAATTAAAAAAAACAGTTTTAGAGCTATTATTTTTAATTAAAATGGTCTGAAACCAATATATTTCGTTTAAATTTATGTTTAAAAAAAGTTTTATATTTTTGAGTTCCGAGTTATCGAGGAAGTGCCGAAAAAATTCAAATGCTGACACACAATCACACACACAACCACACAACAGTGAAATATATAAAAATATTTAAAATAGACATTATTAAGGAAAAAAATTGTCATTGTGTATTAAATACATGATAAAAAATTGCAAAATGTCAAATACATGTATTTGATTGCGGCACACCTATATCCTACTCATGGCACACCGGTTGCGGAGCACTGCCCTACAGTATAGTTTACCATCGTGGGCAATATCGTCCGCCGGTGGAATTTGTTGAGATCTAGGGAGGTTACTGGTTCGAAAGACAGTAAAGGGGCATTGAGAAGAAGCTTAGTATCGTTCGAGCCCCTTCCCAAAACAGCCTTAATAGTATTGTTTCAATTTGAGCCTTCAAGGGAGGATTCAGTAATTTTATTCCTAATTCTTGTCGATAGGAAAATATTGCTTTATATTTTTTGTGATATATTCTGTGTTTTTACAATTCATTTTATAACAGAAAGCACGTAAAATCAGTGGTTGCTTGAAAATAATTAATACTGCATAAATATTTTGGTTTTAGTTTTATTTTGTATTATTTTAGTAGAAGCGTTTAACTTCATTTTATACGTTTTCAAGACATCTCATAAAACAGCTTGTTATCGTCTTTCAAAAATCTTAGCCATTAATAACATATCGTAATTTTGAATCTATTAAGTAACTTTACAAAACAAAGAGGGGGGGAAGACTACTATGCACTCACCATAGAAATGGGAAATTTTCAAATGAGCTATAATTCGGTTTAGGAGCAATAAATACACAACTTAATTGTTTTTGTATAACGAACAAAGGCTAAAGATTCATACGAGGGAAGTGGAAAACGAAGGCTAATATGGGAATAATACCCACCAGCGGCCAAGCGGCAAGAACCGCAGAACACTGGTAGTTAGGTCAAGGATTTTCGAGTCCCGGCGAACGGGTTGGTTGCATGGGCGCCTTCGTGGTTTTCCTCATTTGAACGTGGATACGCGCCGGTTTTTCTTAAAACATCCGTCACAGAGCACCCCTCTTTTTCCGTGCAGTGCCAAATGGCAAAGCACGTAATGAATAATGATCAAAAGCTATTTCCGGTTCGGGCTAAATCGGGAATAAAATCATCAAAACTGTTCGGGAAAACCTCATTTGGAACATCACCTTGGGAAGAAAGTAGTTATGAACATGCTTGGAAAATCTAACTGTTTAGGTTATGAAACAAACATTTAAACAAGCGCTTGATTATATAATATTACACTCGGACCAAGCCAATTATATCAAATTATGCCGATTAATATTTACACAAAATGGTCCGAGTTGAAGATAATGTCCCGTTTCTATCCCAAGCGATTGGAACCCACAGACTTATAGTCTAATATTCCAAAAACATCACCATCAATCCGTAATTGCAGTGATACTCAGTCCGCGCAAGTAGCATGTTTTTTCAGTTTATACCATTGGGCGTGCAGAAACACGCACTGAAATCTGTGCACATTTTCGCAGGTCCACTGTTCTACACATTTTAAGAAATCTTCAATCATTACCAATCTCTTAATGTTTTGCGTGACGAATTTCAGGGCTAGACTGCATATTACGGGCCAGTCGCCAAATGAAGCGAAATCGCGCCAAATCTGGTAACCTCTTGGCGTCATGAAAATCGTTAGGATTTAAGTGGGCTTTTTGAATTTTCGTCATTTCACTGTGCTTCTAGTAAATTGTGTGAGCAAAATGGCTGACGTCCAAAGAGTTGAACTTGTAGATTTTACTTATTTGATTCGGTTGCAAGATAAGGGCGAAAGATGTGCGATAGAATGGTGCATGAATTATGGTTTGATTGCGAATATGTACGAATGTCCTAAGTGTAAAAATAGTATGAAATTACTTGAAATGAAAGATGGGACAGATTTGTGTGAATGGAGATGTGTCCGTTATATGTGGTTAAGCACATGGTTTAAATGAGCCGTACAGTCGGGTGTTGAATGAGCGCGCCATTTTGAATTTCATCTCCATTGTATTGTTACATTTTAGTGTGGATATAAACAAATGCGAGTTTCTACTATTTATTATAAATAAAAATTTATTGTAAAAATATAAATTACGTAGTAATTGTAATTACGTAAAATTGTTTAACCACTTTTTTTTTTTTTACTATACTATTGCTCATGTTTCAGTAGATCGAAATTTTGAATTTTATCATTTTTTTTTCTTCTGCATTTCTTTTAAAGTTTTAGATTAAATATGAATCAATGCTTTCCGATCATTTATTGCTCATTTACAGCTTATTACAATTTCTTAAATTTCGTGCTAAAACGTTTTACTCCATTTTGCTACTGTCTTAAAAATGGTATATATTATGAAAAGTTTTAATATTGTTGATGCCATAAAACACATAGTTATACACTTTCAAATACTTTATCGTTGTTTTGCTTGCACTTCTGTTTTAGATATTTTTGCATGTTTACAGGATTCATTCAAATTCGCAACCATCTAATATGGCGATATGAGTTAGTGATATTCTAAAACGCGTGAAAATAACCGATTTGGCGACTTTTCGAAAATGCGCCAAATTGGACTGTAATATGCAGTTTTACCAATTTCAATTATCAGTTTGATAGAAAGAAAATGCATTTAAATACCTGAAAAATTTTATAGCTAGAGATCCCACTCAAAACATATCTAATATATCATTATTATCTGCCTAGAATAGTTATCATAAAAAAGGAAAAGTATATAATGATTTTAATGAGTCCAGCTAGTGTAATTTCATATAAATTTTGAATATTTCTAATTAGATATCTCTTGATTTTAATATATGTTTATTTAAATCAATCACATTAAAAAGTAAAAAAAAAATATGCTTAAGATCTGTGTTTATTGCTTTTAAATCGCTTAGTTTATTGCTTTAATTTTCCAGATTAAATTTGGAAATATCGCAGGCTTTACTGAACAGCAACACGCTGCCGCGTGGAAGATAAAAGTGTTTTATTTCCGGAAGCGGCAACATATTCCATTCATAGAGTCGAATTTGTTGGTTACACCTGAAAGATAAATTAATATATTACATTTTTCCAAATGGCAACAATCTCGCGTGCTGGAGATAAAAATGTTTTATTTCGAACAGTGTTGCCACTGCTCTCTTTCAAATCATTGATTTCGTTTTTTTCCGCCTACTGAAGTTTCTTAACCACATAAAATACCATCAAGACATTAGCGTCCATCTTACAAATTACTTACATGATTTAAATTTCAGACAAGTAATCTTCAGGGTAACACACCAATTCAAGGTTGGCACATACACAATTTATAAATCTATATCTGCTCAAGCATTAATACAGCAGAAGTATCAAGTATTACATAAAAGTAGCCTGACGCAATATACAAATAATATTGTACAGGTTTACTGAACTTTTCGAGCACATGTAAGTAACAAATGCATAGATTAACGGGAAAAAAAGTATTATTTTTAAGTTGAAAGTTTAGACAGAAACTTTAAGAGTAAAGGTAAGAATCACACTGCAAAAGAAATATATTCATATACCAACTCTTTCTTAGAGAATATCACATATTTATTTGATGGGCAGAAGTCCGCCGTCAGCTATAAAACTGCTGACAAAAAAGAGAAAGCACCGACTGCAACATGATACTTCGAATTTCTTGAATTTCTGTTTGTATAAACCTACTTTAAGAATCGGAGGAATGCATACCTCATACATAGAAATCCCCTTTGCGAATTTTTTTTTCCCCTCTGATGTTCCTGAAAAGATTGTGTTGCAAGATAAAATAAAGAAATGCGAAATAAAAGGCACTGTTCAAGCATAAAAGCTGTGTACAGTGACAAGACTTCCAACTAAAATTCCATTCGCTAAAATTCTGTATTCTACGCAATTAAAAAGACCTGAATGTTTATGAGAGTTCAGAGCATTTAATATTAATTAATTGGGCAGTTCACAGAGATTCATTAGAAGCATGTTATTATTTTTAGGTTAGAAGGACAAAAGAGACGAATTACAATAAAAATGAGACTTAAAAGACTAAAAAAGTGATTCTAAACCATTGTGCAGCGGCACTTTTGTATGCCGCCAAATTTTAGAAATGTATGTAGTAATTACAATGGGTTTAACTCTAGTATACGGTACACATGAGAATTGGCGAAATTCGGTTTTTAAGATATTAATAAGCTCGCCAATTTTGGCATTCAAGTCGATTTTGGTGCTCTGGAGGAGAGCGCATTTCGGAGCATTTTCGCGGATGTTCAGTATGTAATTTAAATTGAGAAGTTCTGATTGGTCCAGATGGTAGACTAGCTTACTTACCAGAGATTTTTCTTATGTTTAATAACTTAAATTCAAGCATGCAAGGATCGAAAAAAAATATATTAAACTCAACCGATAAACTGGTGGGATTCCGAAAACAAAAAACTTTATGGAAGAATAAAGCTCAGGAAGGCAATTTGGAAAAGTTTGAGTCAGTTCCAAAATATTTAAATAAAACTATTCATAAAATTTTTAATGACCATTTGACAACATGGAGAGAATTATTCATTATTTCCCAAATTTAGATATAAAAAAACATTGATGGGGGTTCGTAATCCATTTGTGATAACGAATACTTCTGTATCTGAATTAAGTGAAATGAATGAAAAGGAAGAACTAATTTCGCTTTCTAATAATCGAGATTTAATATTAAAATATTCGGAAGAATCAATTTTGGATTCACATTAGATGCGATTATCCCATGATGGCCAAAAAAGCTTTAAAAATATTATTACAGTTTTCTACATCTTATTTGTGTCAATTCGGATTTTCAGCATTAACCAATATAGAAAGATCGAGACTGTTAAATGTAGAAGACGATATGAAAGTAGCATTGTCATTTTTACGACCCAATATAAATGACATTATCCAAAAACATCAAGCTCAAATTTCTCATTAGAAATATTCTTACTATCAACTTGTAATTAATCCCTTAATAAACATCGTGCTGTTTTTGTAGTACGCATTATTTTATTTTACATTCAAAATTATTATCATAAACTATTTTACACAGTGTACTATAGATAAGTAAACAACTTTTAAACTTAGCTATTTCTTTGTGTGCCGCCAAATTTTGAAATCGTTAAAAGTGTGCCGCGACCGAAAAAAGTTGAGAAACACTGCTATAAAAAGTTAAGGTAAAAGTTTACAATTGGGTGCCTCTTGTTTTTTGGCGATTCTTTTTTGACGCCAAGATCGGCGCCAGGAAGGCACAATTTCAAGATGGCCGTTACACAAAACCAAAGTAAGTAGTCAAAGAATTTCACAAACTCCGCGTCCATGTACACATCGACCTATTTTCACTTAAAAAAACATAAGAGAATTGCACAAACTAGTCATTGCACATTGCCTTGACTTTGTCCATGTGCACATCGATTTATTTTCACTTAAAAAATCAAGAAGCTAAAACCAAGTTAAAACTCTCATGGTAACCAGAAATGGGGTTTCATCGCCAAAACTGAACAAAATTTTTCGCCAATCGAAAGAGCACCCAATTCTACACTAGAGCCAAAGTTAAAATTAGAACTCTATTTTACATAGTCTCAATCTTATATATATGAAATATTGGTATTTCTTTGTTACAGAGGTCTCCAAAGACATTTGGCGATTTTAGATTGGCATCGTGATCTTAGCTATAATTTTGCCACGTTCGTGAAGAGCGAATGTAAAATTGAACAACACAATATATAATAAAAACAATAATACTCACATGTCGTTTCCTAAGAATGTTTTTAAGAATTCTTATCCTAATCCCTATTATTATTATTATTTTATCGCATGTTATTGTTCCAGTCAACTGCTGCCTTTCACACATATTAAACTCTTTATTACGCATTTCATAGACGTCAACTCCTCTGTCGAAGAATACATAAATCTAAACCAGTGACGAACAATATTTTGGAACCCATTTCCAACACGAGGCGCTTCTTCTGTTTGCAATTTTCAACACTACCTGCAAGTGGTTTCGTCGATTAAAAGAAAGTTTCATGCTGTGGCCATTTTCGCACACTCGTTTGTCAGGTAAAAGATATCTTTCTTGAAAATATGATATGGCATCCACCTCATTACTTGGTAAATTAAAGATTGCTAACGCCATATTCACACACATACAAAAAAAGCAATGAATATATTTTTAAATAAACAATGCGAATTCGAAAACCTCATCAAAAATGAACAGCATTAGAACACGCGGCGAGATGCCAAACGTTGCTATTATACGATTACGTGGAGAGGTATAAGAACACGCAGCCAGATGTTGGCGAGATATCTCCGTTGATTGGCGACTCAATCTCGGGTGCCGCTGTAACAAAGAAGTATCGAAATATTTTACACAAGGAATTGGCGTAGTACATAGTATGCGTCAAGAAAAAGTTTACTTTCATACAGGGTGGTTATAATTAAAGGGACCCTATTCAGACCCCTCTAGAACCTGTTCTATTTGTTAAATTGGTACAAGTTTACAATTGGGTGCCCCTTGTTTTTTTGGCGATTCTGTTTTGACGCCAAGATCGGCGCCAATAAGACACAATTTCAAGATGGCCGCTACACAAAATCAAAATAAGAAGTCGAAGAATTTCACAAACTCTGTGTCCATGTACACATCGACCTATTTTCACTTAAAAAAATTAAACAATTGCACAAACTAGTCATTGCACATTGCCTTGACTTTGTCCATGTGCACATCGATTTATTTTCAATTAAATAAATCAAGAAGCTAAAACCACGTTAAAACTCTCACGGTAACCAGAAATGGGGTTTCATCGCCAAAACTGAACAAAATTATTCGCCAAAAAACAAGGGGCAGCCAATTCTACACTAGAGCCGTTAAATTTTCATGAAATTTCGTATATATGTTATATGAACAATAAGGAAACGATTTCTGCAATAAAAAAATTTCATGATCATCCTCTCCAAACCATTCTTCGACATGGGCCCTATTCGCAATCCCTTTAAACAACGCTATTCAGGCAATACAACTAATCTATTGCTACGTTTCTGATAAAGCAGTTTTACCAGTAAAGCTCTGTCTTTCTTCAGTAAGGGTATGATTAACGATGACAAAGGCACACAGAATGGTTTTCTGGTGCTTTGATGCTTTGGTTGCATATTCTGGTTTACAGCGCGAATTAATTCCGCTCATTCTAGAGCGGAAATACTATAAAAAAAATCTATACTATAAAAAGGAATACTATAAAAAAATCTTAAATTTATGGAAGTGCTTTATAAATATATTCATTATCAAATATTATGAGATTCTCGTATTCCTATCCACATCGCGCCCTAATAATTAATGATAATGAGAACGCATATGGAAAATAAATAACATTATACTGTAATTTATGCTAATGAACACATTTTCATGATTTATTTCTATACCATAACTTTCTCCCTTCGTTAGCTCTTACCAGGTTGCAAATGAGGTAAGAGACTATTGAAGGCTTCAGATATGCTGCTTTCATCTGCGACGCTCACTTCTGTCGCCTAGCTCTGCCAGTTCGTATTCCGGCATTAGCCATTTGCTAGCCGAATTTAAAACGCGCCATTAAATTTTGAGATAGATTAGAAGCCAAATTTGTGCAGGCTTCGGCTACGATCTCTTTTTACATTGCAAATTCAAATGGCGGATTTTTCATTGTACGAAGTTACGTCTTCTGTTCTTAATTCATGTTTAATAAAAGGGTTTATCAGAAACCTTTTCAGCAAAACATTTTAAAGACTTTGTGAAACATTTTCAGACGAAACTATAACTCGCTTGGCAGTCTAATAAAGTCTGAAAGACTTTAAAATAATATTACACAGTTACCTTATAATTTTGCCATATTTTTATTATTTTTTTTTTTTTTTTTTTTTTTTGCAGAATATGTTAACATATCATCATATGTTTACGCTTAACTATTAAATATGAGCAACATTTTAACTTCAGCAGTTGACGTGGCCTCTCAGAATGATGTGGGAGTACAAAGAAAGAAAACTCATTTACGATACAAGTCCTATATAGGTGAAAAATTGAGAAATCACGAGTGTTTCCTGCGCAGTTAACTCCTTGCAAGAGAAAAAATAAAAAGCTCAACATAAGCGAACCCCTCGCTCTCACCCCGAGACTTCGTTTAGTGAAAAATGGGGCCGAATATGAGGGCAGGAGCAGAGCGTTATATATTATTAGGTCGGCTGAAACAGCCATTTGTTACAGGGGGTATCGTTTCGTCAATAGTTGGCCATTTGTTTAAGGGAGAAAGCGGAGTGTGAAATAGGTTCTCGAGCTTAGCTCCAGCTACTTTTGTTCTTAGCAATCCTGTTCAGGCAGAAATGTTGCTGTTCTATAGAAGAGTCAGCAAATGCAGATCGCTTAAGGTGAGGGATGAGGTTATGTTTTAAAGAACAAACAGTTTTGTGAGGAGTTACTTGAGAAACATACTAATATAGGATTTAAAATTAAGCAAAAAGAAGCTTTATATATTATACTTTATTATTAGAAGATGAGATTGTTAGCAACAGTTAGTTACTTAGTTATAAAAAAAACTCACTTTGTAAATTTTTAATAAACCTATCGATTTTGAGTGATCCTGGATAGGAAGAACCTTTGTCTGATTGTTTCCGAAAGGTTATTCACTTCTAAATAGCAAGCTACCTCCTATACATCATACGGCTTTAATTATGTAGATCCTTCGTCAGAAAAGTTCCAGGACAAAAGTCGTAAAAAATAGAAAATTGCATTTACCAAGTAATGAGCCTAGCTTCTATCAAAGTAGTCCCCTTAGTTATCTATACATAACTGCCAACGTTTCTGGAGCTCTTGGAAGCATGAAGAGAAATCTTCAACTGCGATGCTTACAAGCTCATTTGTCACAGTCCGTCATTTTTTGACATGGCAGCCATATTTGTTTACACTTGAAACTTAGGAGAATTGTGGATTTATTGGCAATCTAGAGAAACTTAGCTTCGCAACGACAAAGAAAACGCCTTCTTTTATTATTGCGAATTAAATCGTATTTAATCCATTCTGGAATTTATTCGAAGAAATAAGTGTTAAGATTTACTACGTAATTTTTAACACAGATATTTTGAGTTTTTATGTATTTCTGCGAAGCGAGAAGTGAATTAATCGAATGAGAAATACCGAATCGTCTGTGAAAAACATTTTTTTTTGTTTAATTTATTTTATACGTCATTTTAGATTTAGTATAGTAATTTGAATAGAACATGTGGCAACGATTCGATAATTCTTCGGATGATACACCTAATTTTTGTGCATTCTGAGTTATAAAATGAATGAGATACAACGCTGTTAAGTGAACCTAGCGCCTGAGTGTGGCTATGCTAAACAAATATAGTGAATTTATTCTATTATGGTTTATGCGCTATCGACGAAGGAGATTTAATTCAATCCAATAAGTTTAAATGAAATGCGAGAAAAATTAATATAATTTAACATTCCGTACAAGGAAGTCATGTGGTGTACCCACCAGATTTTTAATATTGTAGTGATGTAATTTTGAATTTAATGTTTTGTTTTTTGGCAAGTGGTCCGATGTAAATGGATTGATTTTCGAATAAAGCCATAAGAAAGAACAACCATGATTAATGCTCCACTTTTCTTAAACCATCAATGTCAGCTAGCAAAGCAGCGTCAGAAGCAAAGCGGATTAACCAAGCAAAATAGAGACGAGCTCAGGGCATCAAAGAAAGGAAGGGGGCACCACAAAAATTTCAGATTTCTGGTTTTACCATGAAATGCATAATGCAGTTAAATAGGACCCAGAGTGAAAGAATGGGGTAACAATAAATCTAAATACATTTGAGGGCACCAAACCTTTTAAATGATAAGGACCTCTAAAAGGCTTATTAATCCGGCCTTGGCACAGGCACCGGCGCCTCCAAAAATTTCTCGAATTCCCGATAGCCCTATCCACTCCTTTTCTTGCTTAGGTGGGTAGACATAACAGCTGCAAAATTTTAAAAATACATCTAAATTTCCCGAACGTTAACATCCATCGAAAAGTAAATAAAGTACCTTAAATTTATTAGTTATTAAACATGGTATATAATTATTCAAAAATGAGTTTTTTGTTGCACTTTTTCTCTTATTTTAAAAGTAACTCACTTAATTTAATTTATAACACGAAAGCAGAAGAAAAGAGGTATAAAATCTACGAGAACATTATAGATGATAATAATAACTTTTGAATATATAACCGTAAAGCTAGATTTTCAAACCTCGAAGACCACGAAAAAACTTTTTACAAAGGCCTGTCCTTCTTTAATTCCTTTAAGTACTGATGTGAATTAAAAAAAATGTCACTGATGTGAATTTCTTAAAAAAAAATTTTGAACTAAACTAATAATTTACTATTTTTTTCATTTAATGTATTTATATAGAACTCCATTTCACCTTTTTACGTGTTTTCGTTTTAATTATTTCATTATATTAGTTAGTTCAAATCGGTATTAGTTTACAAAACGAGACTTTGCTAAACGATATCAGTGGCCAATAAAATTGCAGGAAAACGGACTAGGAACTAATTTTGAATAAAGTCGTAAAAAACTGCGGAATTGAAATCTTTGTTCCTGCTTCTAATCTCATACTTTTAAAACCTAAAATTGAAAAAATAGGTATTTAAAAATTTCAGATTTTTAAGTACTAGCCATTTGCACGGCCAGCCGCGTAAAATACCTATTATTAAAGAGAAAATATATATATGATGATTTTAATGAATCCGGCAAATGTAATTAATGATAATAGAGAGGAGACTGTGTTTATCGCTTTTAAATCGCTTAGTTTGTTAATTAATAATAGAATAAATTTGAAGCCCGCGGACGATAAAAATACTTTCATTCGGGCAGCGGCAACACGTTTCTTTTGAATCGCACAGTTTGTTCATTCAATTTGAAAGACAACTACGTTGCGTTTGGTCGATAGGCAAAACACATGTTTGAAAGCGCTGAGTCTGCTGATTAAATTTGAAGCATCAACATCTTGTAGGGTGGCAACAGAAAGCTTTCATATCTCTGAGTTTTTAATCATAATTTCGTTAAATTCACACAAAATACAAAACAAACTGGAAAAAAAAAATCTATCAGCTTTGAGATATTATATTACGTCCGAAAGGGCGCTTTTTTAACATTTTGTGTATTATGTTTATTTATTAAATATCACGTTCTTCGCACTTAAACCATAAAAGCCAATTCAACAACAATATCCCAAACAATTTAAAAAGAGCGTATCTTTAGAATTTCCGATACATAGTCTCGCGCGCTGGCGATAAAAAAAATTGGGGGGGGGGGAGGTATAGTGAGGCCATTGCTCGCTTTGAGATCGTTGAGTTTGCTAATCAAAAATTCCTTAAAGTTTTACAAAATATGAAATAAGTAATGAAACAAATTCCAAATTTAGGCTTCCGGATGCCTATATTCAAGTGGAGGACTACGTTACTCAAAATTTGATGTCTCTAGGTAGAGCTGTTTTTACAGAATGCGAGAGACATACATACAATCACGCAGATTCTTCGCTATTTAATTTCTTTATATATAATGCAGGGGCTTTAATATTTGGTGGCAACATTTGAAAAGTGAAACGCCACTTATAATGAACCAACGCAAAATGCCAAAACGAAATTAACAGCCCTTCTGGGCATATTGCCCCCTGCTAAAAATTTCAAATTCAGACTTCGGTCTTTCAGGTTCACTTGTTTCCGTGACGTATGTTAAAAATGGCGGATCTAGGTGCCGCCATTTTTCTGTAATGTGAAGAACATACATATGAGTAAATACAGGCAGATTCTTCGTTATTTAATAGTAGAGATTACAAAAGGATTTGGAGGGCCTCTTTGGAAATGCAGGTCAAAGTGCCGTTATGCCCTTTATAACCATGACATAAATGTTCACTGAAAAGTCTCTCAGAGTAACAATCTTGCGAAATTTAGCAGTGCATTTTAAAATGTTCATAATGAACAGTCGAACACTTCAGAATTCGAACACCTAAATTAAGAAGGGACCTAATAAAAACCCGCCCAACTTATTAAATTTTCAGACTAAATAAACTCTACATTTGGCTAGAACTGTGGAGGATCCTGTTTAGGAAGGATGGAATAAACTTACAAATTAAAAGAATCGCCATCTCCTTCCTGTTTTACGAAACTGCACTTTTATCGAGTTACGAGGCTGCAAATTCCGAACAATTCCGTCAGAGAAGTTTCTATCGCATTTTCCCTAAGCCGCGGAATCGGTTGCATTAGCACAATCAAAGCCATTTGGAAGGAAGGCATCTACGAAAGAATCGCAAAACTTAGAATCGCAAGAGAGATTAGAACTCACAAAGAGGGTTAGTGCCAACGCGGACGAAGCACAAAATTCCTCCTGCGAAGGTGCATAGATATATATACATATATCGTTCCCAACGCTACATTAACTGCTCTAACTCAAGAGAGAAGGGGAGGAGAGTTAACAAATGCGAGAAAATATCTTGGACGCCTGCACAAGGTGGAACTCACAACAAAATCCCTTATCAGAGGTGCTCGGTGCAACCACATTTGACTCTTGGGGTACTTACCATGTAAAATTCTGCCTCGGGTAAACGAGGTCAATTAACGGGATCTGCTAAATAACCGCGAGAGGCAGATAACGTGGAGCTTTGTCGTCTGTCGGGCTTTTGTTCTGCAACCAGCAGAATAGGAGTCGCTGAAAATGGCTGAGCCCATCACAGAGAAACAAAATGATTCGAAGGTCTCGGTACAGAGAAAAGTCCGTTCATTAAGTTAACAGAATCTTATAACAAACAGGAGGAATATATTAAAACAGAGAAAAGCCAAGCTGCGTTGCAAGGTCCAATTTAAGATGTTTGGTGGCGCTAGCGTTACTCTTAGAAAAGATAGTTACAGGTTACAGGAATCTACTCTTGTTGTTTGTTAAGGCAAGTTACTCTTAATGTAAACACACAGCATGGATGTGGGCACAAAAATGCAAATCCACAAAATAAAATATAAAATAATAAAAAAAAATTAAATTTTTAAAGAAATTAGAAAAATTTTCTCAGCTACAGATCAAGTTTTTAAATAATAAAAGCATATCGAAAATAATTTTTAAAAAACAAATAATACAAAAAAAATTGGCTTAGAATTGGGTGCCCTTTCGATTGGCGAAAAATTTTGTTACGTTTTGGCAATGACACCCCATTTCTAGTCACCATGAGAGTTTTAACATGGTTTTTGCTTCTTGATTTATTAAAGTGAAAATAAATCGATGTGCACATGGACAAAGTCAAGGCAATGTGAAATGACTAAGTTTGTGCAATTCTCTGATGTTTTTTTAAATGAAAATAGGTCGATGTGTACGGACACGAAGTTTGTGAAATTCTTTGACTTCTTGTTTTGGTTTTGTGTAGCGGCCATCTTGAAATTGTGTCTTATTGGCGCCGATCTTGGCATCAAAACAGAATCGCCAAAACACAAGGGGCACCTAATTGTAAACTTTTACCAAAATATTTTTTAAGTCAATTCCTACTTAAGCCAATACAGAAAAATTTTATTTTAGTTACTTTTTATTAACATTGCTAAACGTTTTTTGTTTCTAATTTATTGAAGCTGACGGTGGTGTATAATTTCTCATTCCATCCATCTCTTGTAATGCTACATTATTGCAAGGAACCTTTCCAGTGAGTTTGGAATCTTGAAATCCTGAATCCACTCCTGAAATCCGCATTGCCTCTTAAAATATAAACATTGAATTTATAGGTTCCAGAAACCGCAGAATGGAAAATGAAATACAGAAGAAAAAATATTTATCCAATAATGACTTCGTAATTACCGAATAATAATGATTCTGTGTTAGTGGCAGAAAACAAATCTTAGCCCAGAAGAGATTTTTAGTATGGATGATGTGTTCAGATGAGCCAACACTGGCATTTTAGATAACCGATGATGAAATCATTGGCTCTGTTTTGAACTCGCCACAGCAAGAAAACGATTCCGACACCGACGCAGATAATGAATTTGATACGAGTGAGAAAATATATTTTAATAAGGGTTTGGAACATGACGGAAAATACCTAAAAGAACCTTAGAACAACAGAGCTGTGTCACAGACCATGAGATTATGACCCTGTAAAATTTACAAAAAAAAGCTTACTCTGGAGCACCTAAAGTTTTAAAACAAACCTCTATCAGAAAAATGTTTGAAACAAGTAAAAAAAAATTATGCTTTATTAGTATCCTTTATTTTTACACGTCTCTATTCTATATGTCCTTTATATTCCTGTAATCACTAATATAAATGAATATATATAATTTATGCATATAATAAAATAATGTAATAATGTATATTATTGTACATAATAATTTAAGTAAATGTACCTAATGTGCCTTATTTATTTCGCACTCTTAGTCTAATATTATGATTTGGCTTTTCTGTCTTGAAATCCACAAAATCCTAAAATCCACACAACCTCTGGTCCCAAGCATTGCGGATTTCTAGACTTCTATTGTATAACTTCCCGCTAACAACAGGTATAACAAACGAAATTTAAACTTTTAAACTGCAGAACACTTCACAACCTATTAAAAAAGACTTTGAATTCATTTTACGAAATACACTCGCTTCAACAAAAATAAAATGTCATAAACTACATAAGGATTATAAACTAACCCTCTGAATAAAAACATATTCAAAATAAGTGAACAAAAAAATATTTTCGATCTTACGTTATCTGAAGATAAAGGAAACCTTAGGAATAGATTTGCGCCCTCTTTCTTAATCGGAAAGATTAATTTCGGTACATGGAGTGGAAATCAGAAAATAATAACAGCTGTCATAGCTGGTGCCAGCAGCTTAAAGAGGGCGTTCGCTACAGTATTTCCTGTGATTCATCACAAAACAGTAAGATCAATTGTAAACAGTCTTATCGCGAAGAAAAGAGAACACAATAGACGAAAAGGAACGAAATAATGTTCAGACAGAAGCAAACCTTGAAGGTTACCAAGCAGAATAGGTCTCGGTAACGGAGGAAAATTTCATCTAAGTTGTAGGCTCACCCTCCTTCTCCTTTGCCATCAGACAGTTTTATTAATATGCTTTTTAAAATATTAGGCTTAAAATAGCTCAAAATTTTCCTCGATGATGAAAGTCACATTTCTAAAAATCCCTAAAATATTAAATCTATTTTATCCAAAACTGCAATAGTAATGTTATTGATGGTTTTCACGATTTTTGGAGCGTTGTTTTTTAAACACAGATTAAATGTTACTTTGCATACCGTTATACATATTTCACAGTCACGTGACCTTCTCTCGCTCAGAAAACGTAAAAATTCGAAAGGATTTTACTTTGATCCTAAATGAGGCCCACCAGCGGCCGAGCGGTAAAGACGCTGAACACTGGTAGTTCGGTCCGAGGTTCGAATCCCGCGAACGGGCTGGCTGCATGGGCGTTTTCGTGGTTTTCCTCATGTGTAACGTGTATACGAGCCAGTTTCCCTTAGAAAGTCCTCCACGAAGGCATCCCTCCCTTTAGGCAGATAGCCCTCATGTGCTTTGCCGTAACTGAATAACCTAACCTAACCTAACCTTGATCCTAAATGAAAAGCCTGAAATGGACATTGTTCTTACGTATCCTATCATACGGGGCTAAAATGGCGCGATTTTTAAAAAAGCCTTGTGGAGACATTAGGTTATTTGCAAGCAGAAAATGTGAAAAATTAGCAACACCTTCGCCGGGACTCAAACCACGGAACTCTGGAATACGCGCCTAGCGTGCTGACTACTACACCACGAAGGCGGTTGAAATACCTTACATACTCCCCCTTTTAAAGAGCGACTGGGGATTATGGGACCCAATCGCCAAATCCCGGTGGTGGAAAATCATCATCCACCACCTTTTTAGTTCGGGCGCCAGTGTAGAACCATTTTAGAATTTTTCGAAACAAAAAAGTCGAACAAATAAGCAACGCCTTCGCCGGGACTCGAAACATGGATCTCTGGAATACCAGTCCAGCGTGCTGGCCACTACACCACGAAGGCATGCGAAGAAGGGGGGCAAAAATACCTTATAGCCTTAACTAGGTAAGTTAACGACTTGAGTTAAAGTGACTTTCACGTGTTTAAATACTGCGATCCCCGAACAATTTTCAAGCGATTCCTAGTTTGAAATTTTCGGCAGCAAACAAAGAGCCCTTGCGTCTTTAATTAACCCATCGGCCAAAGTATTTCTCAATATTTTAACAACCAGTACGACCATATCGATTAATAAAACCCTTACGCGTAATAAAAGTTTAAAATAAGGCATTAAAAGCGAATAAATAACTACACCGTTCAACTCAGTAAAATATCTACACTACAAATAAGTTATAACCAGACAGCAACTTCAGCAGTTAATTTCACAGCAAGCAGTACAACGATCTTACTCGCTGCTATAAAACCTTTATTCAGATTACTCCGCCTTGAAGGTACCGACATATTGTCAGGAATCCATATGGCCAGCCAGAAATGTTATCCTTAGAGCCAAAACATCTTCTCAAATCACTCGCGGCGGTTCCATGTCCTCCTTTCGAAAACAAAGTTTCTTGTTTTTTCCTTTTATTACCGTTTCTCGGTTCCGTTGAAGCAACGGGGAGAGTCTGGAGGTGAGGGAGGAAGAGTAGACCTTCTACAACGGATGTTATGGCTCAAGGATGAACGTTCCGTCCAGCAGCACACCTCTTTTTCCGTCCAGTTAGCTGAGTCGGCAATTCTTTGAGGTGATGTGGTGTCTTCTCAAGAACACTACTTCGGGACGAGGGAACTTCCACAAATTAAATTTCGTAGATAACTTTGAAGAAAATGGGTAAGTTACGGGTGAAGAAAATAGCAATTTTTTATCGGATATTCCAAATAATTAAAAGTTAAAGAATTACAGACAAGACCGTTTTTAGAATGATAAACTTAGAAGGAAAGACAATTGAGTGTTTCATTACAACGTATGAACTTCCCATTTCCTAAAAGAAAAGACCACCAGCGGCCGAGCAGTAAAGACGCTGAACACTGGTAGTTCGGTCCGAGGTTCGAATCCCGCGAACGGGCTGGCTGCATGGGCGTTTTCGTGGTTTTCTCTATGTGTAACATGTATACGAGCCAGTTTACCTTAGAAAGTCCTCCACGAAGGCATCCCTTCCTTTAGGCAGATAGCCTTCGTGTGCTTTGCCATAATTGAATAACCTAACCCAACCTACCCTAACCTAAAAGAAAAATCTGATATGTACACTACAAGACTTTCTTGTAAGGAATATTAAATTATACGCATTTTTCTTGCATTTCATTGAAACGTATTGTATTTAATGAAAGCTATTTCGTCGATAGGGCATAAAGCACAATAGAATAAATACACTCTTTAAAATGCACTGTATTGGTTTATCATAGCGACACTCTGGCGCTAGGTTCACTTAACAGCGTTACATCTCATTCAGTTTATAACTCAGAATGCGCAAAAACTATATCATCAGAAGAATTATCTAATCGTTGCCATATGTTCTTTTCAAGTGCTATAATATATCTAAAACGATGTATAAAAGAAATTAAACAAACAAAAATAAATAAATAAATAAACAGTTTTTCACAGACGATATAGTATTGTTCATTCAATTAATTCAGTTCTCACTTCGCGACGAGGCAAAAATACATAAAAATTCCAAATAGCTATATTAAAAATTACGAAGTAAATCTTAAACACTTATTTCCTCGAATACATTCCAGAATGCATTAAGCACGATTTAACTCGCAGTCATAAAAAAAAGGCGTTATCTTCGTTGTTGCGAGCTTAGTTTCTCTAGATTGGCAACAAATCCACTATGGACAAATAGATCTGTAATTTTCAGTGATGGAAAAAAAAATGAAATTTAGATGGTCCTGATGGGTGTTCATATTACGGGCATGACTTACAAAAACAACCTCTGGGCTACTTTAGTAGGAACAGTGGAGGTGGATCTGCTATGCGTGGGCGGCT
The DNA here is from genome assembly GCA_000611955.2 of Stegodyphus mimosarum. Taxonomy (NCBI): domain Eukaryota; kingdom Metazoa; phylum Arthropoda; class Arachnida; order Araneae; family Eresidae; genus Stegodyphus; species Stegodyphus mimosarum. The sequence continues at coordinate 61,165 of KK115242.1, read as the reverse complement.
TTCGGTTTCAACGGGCAAGTGGGTCTCACCTTTCTAGATGGTCGGCATGATTCATCTAAATACATAGAAACACTAAGAGACCATCTTATGGCATTTGCAGAAGACACTAGAGGTCAGAATTCTTCATATTTCTTCTAATAAAAATAAATGTTTATTAACCTATTACTAGAATTCTGCCAACAGTATAAACAATGCCTATGTAAAGTATGTAATAATTCTCCTATTTCATATCTTGCCTAAAACACCACGTATTCTATGAAATGGCTATGTATTCTACAGAATGCCAGAGTTTCACGCTTTGCCGGTAACATGCAGACACCTGAAAATGGCCAATGAAAGAATAGATAACGAAAGCAGAATTCTTAGTTTCTCTAAAATCGCTAAAATGAAAAAAGAAAACGCGAATGGAAAATATGCGGAGGAAACAACGAGAAAGGAAAACATGCCAGTACGGAAAGAGGGGGAGGGCAACAAGGTAAGGACAATATTTCCCAATGTTAAAACATAAAAGAGTGGCAGAAAAACAGACAAGGGAATTTCGCCATTTCATAACACCGTCAATAAGACTTCAAAATAAACAACAGAACAGCTATAAACAGCCACCTTTTCCTCATCCTTCGCTTTCTAGGCATGATTTCTTAAGTTGGACACATCCAGAACAATGCTGCGCCATATACGGTGCCGATATTTCTACGTAAATCGGTTACTATTCCAAAAGACAGAAACCTTCATAAAGATGTCCCGGTAAAATGATGCATGGACCCTTACACAAAACAGTTTCTAACTTGAGAACAGCAACTTTCATAAAGGTGTCGACACCTTTATGACGGGACACTGTTATGCAAGAATTTCCTTTTTTTTTTTTTTCAGTAATCACAACACTAAAATAAAATCCTATTTGCACAGCACTGCTACAGCATAAAGTTACTTCTTATAGGCTTTTATTTTAGCTTTTTGGAAGATTTTCGTCACTATGGAAAAAATGATTGTTACCGATTTTTAAGCTAATTATGGTAAGCTATGGAGCTCAAGTTCAGACTTTTTTTACTTCCTTGTACGAAGTAAAAAGGAAGTATTGTAATCGCGAAAAATTTCGGGTATCATATTTCAAAGAAAATATCCATTTTGACCGCTATCGACTGCAATTTAAAGATGTTTTTTGCTTGATATCTAAACGCAATGACAGAATAAAGGACTCAAACGAGGAACAGTAAAATTTAGTGATTGATCAGCGTTTAAAATTATATGCAACGAATTTGATACTACATTTATTTTTTTCCTTCATTTTATAAGTTTATACAAAATGTTTTTCACCATTTCATTTCAAAATATGACCTTTTCTTTTTGTAGATAAATTTTGTATTTACTATTCATTTCCCATTATTAATCTAACAACCGCAGAATTTAGAGATTGATTAGCGTTTACAATTATATGCAACGAAATTTCCTATGCCAGTTTGAATTTTTCTCATTTTATAAGTTTATACATATTTCATTTTAAAATATGATTTTTTTAATTTACTGTGAAACTTACTATTATAGCCTTTTATGAGACATTAAAATTCTAACATCCAAAGATATATATGTTATAAAGGTGTAAGGTTTATCCTAAGTTTATTAACAGTTATTTTAAGTTTTGTATCTTTCCTATCTTATTCTAATTTCAGCTTACAATTTCCTGCCAGAATGTAAATTCAGAAACGCAGATAATGCAAATGAGAAAGAGTACTTAAGTCGTGACTTCACCGACTTCAAGACAGAAAGTCTAATTCCCTGACTAGCGCGCGTTTGCCTTTTGGCTACGTCTCTCTTAGCTGCTACTACACTCGGCCATATCTTAAGGCCAGTGCTCCGCAACCTTTTCTCACCTGCGACGCACTAATAATCTTTCTGGAATTTCGTGGCACACCAAAAGCTAATGTATATATGTATTGATTTATACACAAAATTTACAATAAATTTTTGTTTTTAATTTGAAAAATATACAATTATAAAACCATAACATATTTATTTATATGCAATCATAAAAAACAAAAATTCTTCAATTTGATTGGTTTATTTCAAATTAAAAAAAACTGTTTTAGAGCTATTATTTTTACTTAAAATGGTCTGAAACCAATATATTTCGTTTAAATTTATGTTTAAAAAAAAGTTATATATTTTTGAGTTCCGAGTTATCAAGGAAGTGCCGAAAAAATTCAAATGCTGACACACTTACAATCACACACAAATGCTGACACACTTACAATTCACACAACAGTGAAATATATAAAAACATTTAAAATAGACATTATTAAGGAAAAAAAATTGTCATTGTATATTAAATACATGATAAAAAATTGCAAAATGTCAAATACATGTATTTGATTGCCGCACACCTATATCCTACTCATGGCACACCAGTGTGCTGCGGCACACCGGTTCGGAGCACTGCCTTAGGCCCTTGCTTGGATTCGCCGATTTAATTAATACTTAGGGTCAACTAGTTAGATCTCTGATAACTCCGGCTATACCTTTCAGATAGCTTAGTTAAGCTAGTTTAGTTTAATTTAAATTTATTATTATTTAAGTTCAAGCCCGAGTGGAGGCTTTGTGTAAAGTTCCAAGTAGGAGCTGATTGTAAATATACTGAAAAATAAAGGGTTATAAACTCTCCTCAAGTGTTAAGTGTTCTGTTCACACACTTCAGCGATTATTCGCTTGTTAGTGTTCGTGGGGTTCTAAGTTAGAACTTTAGAATTAAATGGTAAAACCCCACAAAGATTTGAAATTTGCATATATTTACGAAATACAACTAAATTAATTGCTTGAAAAAACTATCATATTTGAATCAAAAGTCAGAATTTCTTTGTCCCGAAATGGCATCGGAAAACTTCAGTTTACCAAAACAAAAACCACATACAGTTACGCTGGTTTAAGGGCTGTTGGAAGCCAAAAAACTTCAAAAAATATTGATTTGGGATTTTTGCTTTTTCAAATTCTCTACACGTTTAGATTTCTAAAATACTATTCTTTAATCTCTATGAAAATTAGAACTTAAAAAAATCTAGTTTTATTTTATCATCGAATGCTTTGATAAATGAGGAATTTTACATAAAAACGCGTTTTTTTCCAAACGCGATTTTTTTATACTCGATGTACCTTTTCTCAGGAACTACTACTCCCAGGTACCTAAAATTTTTAGGACTTATTTATTATATTTTCTAATATTTACTGAAATGAGCTTTTTGGGATAAATTAAGGTAAAAAAATTTCACAATTTTTTTTGCGTGAAAAGTGCTAAATTTTATTATGCCTAATAAAATAGTCTATAAATTATTCTAAAATTCAAAATGTTTCAAAAGTTCATTTCAGTATAATCAGATAGGTGTACGTTAATTACACAAAAAATTTCAAGAGTATATCTACAACAGATTTTGAGAAACGGTACATCATAAATGGCCAATTTAATATTGTCGGTATAGAGTGTTCTGACACCCCTTAAAATATTCCAAGATGCTAATTTGCAGAGGTTCCCTCGGGCAAACGGAAATTGCAACTGCCGATTCGAATGGCTTCTCTGTCGACAACACTTCCTAAGAAAACAGAAACAGCCCTGGGTTCTGTAGTCCCCAAAACCAGGTGCTATGGAAGGATAAAAACAGCGAATCCTGCATCTTTTGGCTGACTCAAAACACGAGGATGTCTGGCTTCAGAGAAAGACAGAAAGCGACTTGTGTGGGCGATTTATTGATATCAGTGCAGGAAGGATGCGAATTTTACGATCGTTTAGAAGAATAACAAAGACAGTTACTATGTGTTATGAGATGCACTTAAAGTCGAGTTCTGAATTACAAAAAATATATAAGCTGACACCGCGTTCGAGTGGGAAAAGCTGAAAAAAAAAAAAAAAAAAAAAAAAAAAAACAGATATTTTTATCAGTACGCAAGGAGACTATGCAAGGGACAAGCAGATCTCTTTTGACTCTTTTGATGTTAGCGAAACACAAAAATTATTCCAAAACGTTTTGACTCTGTCAATTTTTGTCACGTGGTGCATTTTAGTAAAAATTTTGAAAGCTTAAAAGTTTATATGGGGATGGATCCCAGACAAACCCCCACCCCAAAAAAAATCCAATGAAAAAAATATTTCCCATAGCCTGATTAGTTACAAAAAAAGTCCAGTTCTTACGCTAAAAGGTTACCCGAAGTTCTATTAATTAAATTTTTGGCGACTGTAATTCTTGATGACCTGTAATGCATTTTTTTTTTTTTTTTTTTCGGCACACGTTTAACGATTTCAAAAATTTTGCGACACACAAAGAAAAAGATGAGTTTAAAAGTTGTTAACTTGTAAGGTTTTAGTTTAAACTAACAAAGTTTTATTTTAATTTGCCCTTTTCTATCTGTTCTCATTTCAACTTCCCGTTAGAATAAGCGCGCGTTTCAGCTTTATGCTAATTTGAAGTGCTTAATCCAGTTCTTGCACAAACTTGATACAGAATTACAAAAGCAACCGAAAAATTTCCTAACTCTTATTCGCCGTAACATAAATAAATATTCATTCTCCATCAAAGTAACATAACTCAGCATGTTTAACCATTATTGCCGAACATTTTTTGATTACTTTCGAAGATTGTAGATTCATTAGGTTTTTTGATGCTGAAGAAGAGAAAAATGAACAATGCCCTCACTGGGACTCGAACCCTGGACCTCTCGAATACGCGGCGTGTGTGCTAACCGTTACACCACGAAGGCATGCTAAAAGGAGAGAGAGAAAAAAAAACCTTATATTCTCCCCCCTTTTTAAGGGGGACTGGGGATTAGGGTACCCAATCGTCAAATCCTGGTGGTGAACAATCATCATTCACCGCCTTTGAGTTTGAACGCCACTGTAGAGTCATTAGGTTTTTGTTGCTGGAGAAGAGAAAAATGAACAACACCCTCACCAAGACTCGAGCCCTGGACCTCTCGAATACGTGCCGAGTGTGCTAACCGTTACACAACGAAGGCATGCTGAAAGGAGGGAGAAAGTACCTTATAAGGCTAGAAGTGCACAATTACACTAACTGCAAGTGATATTTAGTTACTTTTACACCAGGATTAAAACAGAGGATATTCCTAGTGTAAAGTCAAGTCAGTGCGACATTGTTAAATGACTCGTTTCCTATCTCTATCCTCTTGAATAAAATTAACAAAAGAAGCCAGATAATGATTTTTTACTTTCTTTTTTAACACTTTTCCTTCCCCCCCCCCCATGTAAGATGCAAATTTCCTGAAACTCCGCATATTTTGAATAAGCCATTTTACACGGAAGTGGTTATTCTTACGACGTCTTTACGGTTTGAAGACATTCTGAGAAAATACTTATTAATGATTAAAAAATTTATGGTTCTTAAAATTCGAAGACCCTAAATTAAAATACAAAATGAACACGTGTTAAATAAATTACGAAGAAAAATATAACCAAGAGGTAATCATTTCGAAGACTTAAAATAAATAATTATAATAATATCCCGAAGTTACGCAATATGTGGAACCAATGAGAAGCGCACAAGTCGAGGGTTTAGTTTTGCACATGTGAATTTCAGTTAAATAGAAGCAAAAGCTAAAAAAAGACACTTATTTACAAAAAAAAAAAAAAGAAAAGCATTAAAATAAATACGCTAGAGTTATTTCTATTCCGATGGCTTCATAAAATTTAAAAAATTCGTCTGATGGCTCAATTAATAATTATAAACCCTGCAGGAATAGAAAAAAATAAAAAAAAATATGAAAGTTCTAGGGTTTTATATTACGTCCAAACGGGCGTTTCCCCGCCAACCCATTTACATACACGTTTCTAGAGCATTTCGGCTCACGTAACATTGAGTTAAATATATTTAAAAACAGCATATCTTTACAATTTCCGACAGACAGTCTCGCGAGCTGGAGAAAAAAAATATCTTATTCCCTACAGTACTGCCACTGCTCGCTTGACAATTGTTGAGTTTCTAAATCAAAAATTCATTAAAGCTTTGGAGAATATATAACAGACAATAAAACGAATTACAAATTCGGGCTTCCGGGTGACTTTGTTCGGGTGGAGGACTACGTTATTCAAAATTCGATGGCTCTAAGTGCCGTTGTTTTTTCACAATGCGAAAAACATACATACATTCATGCAGATTCTTCATTATTTATTTTCTTTAAATATAATACATTGCGATAATATTTGGTGGCAACAATTTGAAAAGTCATACAGCCGTTTACTTAAATTGATTATGGGAAAATTAGTTAAATAATAATATTGAGTGATTCGACGCGAAATGCCTTTCGAAACTTATAATCCTTCTGGGGTAACTCCCGTTTGGGTTAAAAAAAAAGAAGGAAAAGAATATATGAAACTCTTCTCCACGTTTTCTGTATCAAACATTAAAACAGTGACTTCACTGTATTCATAAATGTGTATTTTCAGTGAACACAATTATAATTTAACTGCAAGTTTTGAAAGATTTCTAAAGTTTATAATACACAGGTAGAGCAATATTTTTTTGTTTATAGCATTTTCTGAATTGCTGGCAATTTAAAATGCAAATTAATTACAACCACCACAAATGCGTAAAATAAAGTAAGAAACCGAGTAGCTTCGAGTTGGCGTAAGTCTGTGTATTATTGTATATCACGTGTAACGTGTATATCAGCCAGTTTCCTTTAGAAAGTCCTCCACGAAGGCATCCCTTCCCTTAGGCAGATACCCTCGAGACTGTGCCGTAATCACATACACCAAACCAAACGCAATATACACTCCTCTCTTCTCCCTACAATTTGTTTTTTATTCTTGTATGTATATAAAAGAAAGATTGATACTAATCTAATCGTTCTTATGATTTTCCCCCTCAACTGCTTGACTTGTTATAAGCTATTACATCTACAGATGACGCAGATTACTATTTATTTACTGATTTTAGTTAATGCAGAGCTGATGCAGTGGAGAAAAGATGAAAAGAAAAAGTTACTAAAATGATAAAATAAATATATAAGCATTCAAATACGAAAACATTTCATACACGTACGAATGAGTATATATCTAATATTCCACAATGCAGCTATCTGAAAGAAATTCGCCTAGACTTTCAAAGAAATACCCCTTCTTTAGAACTGTATCCTTTTTCTAAAGCAAACACACAGCCCAGATGCCACGAAAGTTCCGCATAAATATCCCTTAAACCTCCATTTATACGGAATCGCCGCTTAGATTTTTTCCAGGTAGAACTATCACAGAAAAAAATTCCTTCTCCGGTCACTTTTCTTTGAAAGCACGTGACGATAAAAAGAAATCAATTGGTCAATTTCTGGCAACGTCTCCTGACCGTTCGAATCTTCCCCACGTTGCCATGGAAACGGGATCTTCTGTAAGGAATAAGGAAGTCCCCCCTTTTTCCCTCTGCTTAAAAGGCTAACCGTTCGCTCTCTTTATGTAGGGGGATCATGTGTCCGAGAGAGTCTGGCGCGAGGGGGTGAGCGAAGTGGGGCTGCGTACCTGCGGGTGACACCTGGAGCACGCCCCTGGAGTCCATCAATCGACCCAAGTGCTGTGTGATCGACGCCCCAAGGCATACAAGAATGGAAGACATCTGTCGAATTCTCGGGACGTAGCGTCAGATTCGATTTTCGGTAGCCAGAAATCGAGTTTCCAGAAAATATCGAAAAGAAGTCAGGACAGGAGGTAAAATGCTGTTCCAATTTATTTTAAATGTGTACCAGGCTTACTTGGCTGAAAGCTGCTCGCAGAAGAAATTTTATTATTGAATGCAAGTACAACTAACTTAGTAGTTGTAAGAACTTCCAGCAGTTAATCGGCTCCAAAGTGAACAAAGTGCAAAATAGAAATAGCTATATAATAAGCCAAAGATGAAAGAAGGACTATGCAGATGGAAATAGTAGAAATGCAGGAAAGATTCAATATAAGAAATAACATGTTAATTAAAATAAATAAGATCTATATATTCAGTAAAGGTATGTATTAATCATAACTCTCAGAGCACTTAAAATCGCAGGTAACTTTTTAAAAAAAAGGGGGGGGGGAGGGAAATAAAGACTTTAATATTTTAAAGAGGAAAGTTGAAAGCACGCATGTTTTTCTGTCAATAACTAATCGATATTTCAGCATATTCCTGATACAGGAAATTCACAGTGTCACTTACTTGAGTTAACTCGTTCCATTAAAAAACGTATTTCAATTCAAATTCAGGACGAAAGAAATACTGTGAATTATATAGGCATATGTGTACTTTGCTAAGTATGTAAGGTTGAATAATTCAATACGAATCTGGAAACTGTGGAAAGAAAACTAGCTCTAGAATTACCATAAAGAGATCAAATAAGCAATGAATCGTGAACCATAATTCTGGACTTCGATATATATAAATTCTGAAGTTAATCTGATGTTAAATAAAGTTAGCAAAACAATTTAATCTATAACGGTGTACAGACATTAGGTTATTTCGAAGCAGGAGACATAAAAAATGAGCAACGCCTTTGCCGGAAATCGAACCACGGACCTCTCGATTAAGCGTCCAACGTGCTGACCACTACACCACGAAGGCATGCGAAGAAGGAGGGAGAAATACATTATATACTCCCCCTTTTAAAGGGCGACAGGGGATTAGGGGCCCCAATCGCCAAATCGGGGTGGTGGAGAATCATCATCCACCATCTTTTTAGTTCGGGCGCCACCTGTAGAGTCATTATTATTTTTTTGGAAAGAGATGAAATGAAAAATGAGCAATGCCTTCGCCGGGAATCGAACCACGGACCTCTCGGTTTCGTGTCGAACGAGCTGACCACTACACCACAAAGGCCTGCGAAGAAGGCGGAAGAAATACCTTATATACTCCCCCTTTTAAAGGGCGACTGGGGATTAGGGGCCCCCGATCGCCAAATAGGGGTGGTGGAGAATCATCACCCACCATCTTTTTAGTTCGGGCGCCACTTGTAGAGTCATTAAGATTTTTTTGGAAACAGAAGAAATGAAAAATGAGCAATGCCTTCACCGGGAATCGAATCACGGACCTCTCGTTTACGCGTCGAGCGAGCTGACCACTACACCCCGAAGGCATGCGAAGAAGGCGGGAGAAATACCTTATAACGGTTTATAATTACTATACCTGATTTTTTAATAATAATCGTTACATATAAGTATAATAGATACGCAACTTTGATTTACCAACTCTTGAAAGCTGGGAAGCCTTAGAAACAAAGCAATACCTAAACCTTTTTTTTTTTTTTCATTGTACAAAGATAATAATAATATTTAAACGCAAAATGCAATTTTATGTGCTATTTAAGATCATAAGAAGAATTATTTTTGACTTTTGGAGAGAACTGAAGTTATTCTAAGCAGTTACACTATGAACTGGTAGCGAATTTTAGTTGTTTTACTTAATGTTTTCGTCATACCTTTATGTATGCGTGAGCAGAGAAGCCACAATTATCACTGTAACCATTCCAACTGCCTGTGCAAATCTGATCCCTCTTGGGTTTGCTATGTCATACAGCAGCGCAATACTTCTGCTGAACAAGGTTGTACAGTTCGAAGGTTGTAGAGTCATTAAGTTTTTTTATGCTGGAGAAGAGGAAAATGAACAATGCCCTCGCCGGGACTCCAAACCTGGATATCATGAATACGCGCCGAGTGTGCTGACCGTTGCACCACGAAGGCATGCTGAAAGGAGGGAGAAAGTACCTTATAAACTCCCCCTCTTAACATTTATTTAAAGATTATGGATTCCTTTTCGAAAGATAATATACCCCTTGTACGACCCTCTGGTCTTTCTTCTATTATAACAGCTGAGATACGTGTAGCAACTACACAACAAAAGGATAAAAAGAACCCTTTATTAACTCTCTTAAAACTCACAATGTGTTGACTTGACGCTAACAAATTACGCCTCACTCGGACGGTAACTCAAATAGCAAGAACTAAACTAAAAATCTGAAGATATTAACACGTAGTAGAATTACGCTACAGGGCTCAGACTATCCTGTTTCATAAAAGCGTGGGAAATATAGCGGCAACAAAGTAATAGATGTTACGCCACGTTAAACCAGCAGCAGTAAATGCAAAGCAGAAACTCCCTCTACAAAAACAGAGAGTTCGCCGACACTCTCTAACTTTCTCTTCTAGAACTTAATACTATATAATCTTTTCTCCTCAAAAAAGAATTTGCATTACTTCACGCGCGCTATCAAATTTAAATATTCCGGCATTGACAATTGGGGGAATGAAGGCTTATAGGAAAGAATGAAAACTTAAATTTAGCTGGTTATTTAAAATAAATATAAATCCCTACATCCTTATTACGTGCTCCTTAACTCTTTGAGGAGCAGGAAAAGGCAATTAACTTCTTCAGCAAAAATCTTGTTTTATTTACTATATCAGGTATTAAAATGAAATTATTTGCAACATTTACACAAATTTTGTCCAAGACGCGTGGAAAAAATGACCACTTCTGGTGGTTAGTGTCAGTGACCACCGCCCACAGAACACATCCCTACAAATCAGTCCTCTCATGGAAACAGTTTTTCGTTTTCAAGTAGAGCGCAACTTTGCATGGGCTGCATTCCCACACTGTTCTTGCAGGCTTTTTTTTGGTGCTGCAGAGTGCATTTCGTCGTGATGTTGTCTTCGATGGTTGATGCTTATTTTCTTGAAGACGAATTCCTGCATCAACTACTGGCTTATGTTTCTTGATTACCATCTAGTGAGCTACAAAGAAACTTCAGAAACGGTCAGTCTTGAAAACCACTCACACGAATGAGTAAGACGTTCAATAGAAAAGATAGTTACTGTAAGTAACCACCGCCCTTCAACGAGTTAAGTTTGTCAGTAACTTTGCTGAGTCATTGGGCTTTATTGTCAGGACAACAGCAAAAGCAATTAACCTGCCCACAAGGATAGCGAGTCCGACTTTCAATTGTTAGCTCAAATATGCTGACCATTACACAATACAGATATATGGCAGGATTTTGATTATAATAACGAACACTTGGGCTATCTGCCTAAGGGAAGGGATTGAATTTTTTTTAAAGAGAAACTGGCTTATATTCACGTTACACTCCCACGCAGGAAGCCGGGTCACTGAGATTTCAGCCTGGATCAAACTACTAGTGCTCAGCAGCCATAACACTCTACCACTGGTTGGCTACATGGGCGGATTGCTTCTAATTTCTTTTAAGCTCATCTTTCCCCCCCCAAACACAAACATGATGAGCGTATGGAGGTTATTCCTACCTCCATGGATGACCGATGGAAGGAAGCAGACGAGACTTTGGAGTTGCAGCAACGAATTAGCACCACCACATTTTAGTCCAAGAGAAACTGTAGAATATTGTCGGCAGGGACCTAGAAAATTTAACCATGCTCCCGTTGGGAGTCGAACCCGAGACCTTCCCATTGCTGGCTAAATGTGCGTACCGTCACACAGCAAAAATACGTGGGATAATTGTCTGTAAATGTTTACAGCGCTTAAATGGATGACTGATGGGAAATACAGGGTGTTTATAAATGAATGGTGTGATTTTAAAAATTAAGAATACCTCGATGTATTTATTGCCTTACCCGTGTAAAACCTCTACCGTAAGCATTGGCAACTGTCCAAGTTTGTCATGTAGTACCTGCCGTTTGCTTGTCATAATTACTGCGCAGCCGCAGCGTCAGTTTCCAAGATTGCGCCGCTACAAAAACAGGCTTTCTGTATGCTCCGTTTCGAGGTATCCAGATCTGTGGTTTCAGTACAGCGTGAGTATCGTGCACGTTTTCTGTGCGGTGTCCTGCGAGCCCATTTTACTTCGAACAAGAAACTGATTGGTGACTCATTTCTAGACATGTTGGAAACCTGGTTGCTACCCTAGCTGAACACCAGTTATGATTGCATTTTGCAAATGGACGGAACTCCGCCCTAGGAGCATATGTTCTCCTGTGAAAATCATGATTATTAAGGACGCGATTAAGAAGATCTTTAATGGTGTTCTTCACCAACGCTGGATTTGACGCGTTGCAACAGCAGACAGCAAGCAACCTTCTGCCTTTCTCAACCTAGTCACTCCTTTGGCCGGATTTAATACCATGGGATTTCCTCCTTTGGGGGTTTGTTAAAGACCGAGTTCATGTACCACTATTGTCCGTGTACCTTGAGGATGTTTGTGATCGGATAAAGCATTCACTGCAGACCATCATGGCTCATGGCGGACATGCTACACTAAGTTTGGGAAGAATTTCATTACCGTGAAGAGGTGTGTCGTGTGATCAAGGCAGCACATATTAAAGGATTGTGACTGGATTGTGAAGGACTGCGATAAAAATCTTGGGCAGCTGGCGCTGCTAAGGTTTGCACATATAAAATAATACATCGATTTATTATTAGTTCAACGGTGCTTTGTCCCTGAAGGGCTATTGTTTTCGTTTCGCGATTTCGCGTCCAATCACTCTGAATATTCGTTTCACTTTTCAAATTGTTACCACCAAATATTAACGCCGTGTATTATATTTAAAGAAATTAAATAATGAAGAATCTGCATAAATGTATGTATTGTGATAAAACGACGGTACCTAGAGGCATCCAATTTTGAAAGACGTACTACTACTGCGAATTGGGCATCTGGAAGCCCAAATTTGAAAGTTGGAATTTATTTTATTATCGACTTCATATTTTGTAATTTAACGAATTTTTATTAACAAACTCAAGGATTTCAAATCGAGCAATGGCAATGTTGTACAAAAAAATTTTTTTTTATCCCCAGCACGTGAGACTGTGTATCGGAAATTCTAAAGATATGCTCAATTTAAAATTATTTTTTGGTATTTCTCTTGAACTGAATTTTATAGTTTTAAGTGCGAAGAACATGACATTTAATAAATAAAGGTAACACACAAAATGTTAAAAGAACGCCCCTTTGGACGTAATTTAAAATCTGAAAACTTTCAGATTTTTTATTATTATTTATTCTTTTTTTAATTTTTAAAATCGCAGCATTCATTTATACACACCCTGCGCACTTTTTTATGCTTCCTTCATTCGAAATGATTCACAAATAGCAATTTATATGCTTATCTATCCATGATCTTACCTACCCATTTACTGGATCCTATTTGAGCAATAGTACATGTAAGCAATAGTACAAGCATATATGATATCCAGAAGCATAGCCATTCATTTGAATTTGAGGCAATTAAAAAATATCAACAATCTGATTTTTTGCATAATGCAAATATAGAAAAATATTGCTGTTATTATTATACAAAAAGGATCATTTTACATAGCACATACAGTTCTACAACTCCTGATAAACTGCAATTAAAAAACGCAATTAATTACAAAAATACACAATCTCTTTTACATGAATGTTTCATCTTCCCTTCAGAATGAAATTTAATTCTCCCATTTCTATTCCAGAAGCACAGAAAATTTCTTTCATGTACGGAAATACGTACCTTTAAGAGCACTGTTCACAGTTAATTTTTTTTTTTTCATTTGCTTCCGTTTCAAATTGAAAAC
>KK115242.1:29104-47624 GCA_000611955.2 Stegodyphus mimosarum | reverse complement strand
ATGGTTACGATATTATCTTATAAGTCTCCTAGCCCACTCCATGCATATATTTGTCCGCAATCCTATAAGTTCGAATACATACACCAACATTCCCAAATAACAAATCTCAGAAATTTACATCACAACTTCTGAGAACATAATCTTCACAAAAGCATTAAAACAGTAGGAAACAATAGATAGCAAAAATCTCCGAATTCCAATCCTCTCCTCCTCCCCCAGAACCCCCTAAAAAATTGTCGGGTACAAACTGCCAACACACATCTAGTCTAAGGAACACTTTAGAACAAAGTTTTGTTCGCAAACCGTAAACCGCCATGTGATATTATGAAAGAATCGCATGCAAAACGACTATTGAACCCTCCCATGATCGCCAGGTTTGAGAAGCAACCCTTTCAAAAAAAGGAAAAAGAATTGCGATGCGGAAAGAAAAGGCGAAACGTTACGGTCGCAGAAATTCTCGGTTTGATCCTCGACTCTCCTTGTCCTCCCACCTCCCCAATCCTTCTTTTTTATCATTATTATTGTTATTTGGGTCGCGCCCCGGAAGAGAAGGAAAAGGTAAGGGAGCTGTGTACGCAAGCCAAATATTTGGACCCAACTCTGGGACAACAACGGTATTGACCTCATGGCGGAGCGGCAATATCGCCGAGCGTCAACTCAATGTGTCTTCTCATCTATCAAACCACCACCGCTTCCAAATCTTGCTTCGCTCCATCCACCACTCTTTCGCCCTCCCTTTTTCTCCAGGAGAGAAAAGAGGGTTGGTAAAAACTTGGCGCCTAACTCGCATTTGGCGCATTGTTTTGAAAATTTTTCGAATATTTCCCCTCGCACGGAAGGTGCACAGCGAAATTATACCATGGAAAGAATGATACACTTGTCATCAGCTTCATACGTAAAAGCTTCATTACAATACAGCATAGAAGGACTATGCCTTCCAGATATCGTATCGACAGACACTACGTAGCATAAAGAAGGGGCACACCGACAGAAAGACCAATAAAGTAGAAATTCTGACAATGGATGTAATAATGAGTAAGAAGATTACAGCATAGTTATCACTAAGCTGAAATGTCACAGGCATGTGACTGATACTGAGCGAACGGTCGACACCAGCAGCATACCGGAAGTGCACATCTATATAGCCACCGAGGGAGTGGCTTCTAGAATGCACCAATGGGCTTCCAGTAATGTTTCTGTCATTTGATTTTGTCACGCAATCTCTATTTCAATAAATCGATTAAATACGAATTTATTTAGGAAGAGGAGCTTAACACCTTTTCAGCGGAATTTTTTTTTTTAAACTTATTTAAAAAAATGTGCTGTTTATTTTCCTTTGATTTTTGGACACGTTGAACTTTAATCCTTTCGACTCCTTCTAAAAGAGGAATTTCGGAAAAATAATAATATTTTGTATTTTTTTTTAATTTTTTAAATGAAGCTTCCGAATACACTTCTCACGTCTCAGATACTTTAAAATGTAGTTTTGGCAACAATTTTCCTTTCTTATTTTTGTTAATAGAATTTTGATAAAATTGCATCATTTTGAATAGTTTTATTCTTTTAAAAATTTCGGTTTGGCAATAATTTTTCATCGTATTTCTTATGTTACTGTTTTTAAGAGACTGAAAAGTTTAAGAAATTAAAAATTACAACGGTAAATTGTTTAATTACTTTCTTAGGATAATTAACATTTGTATCAAGGGATATTGCTTCTTTCATTGTATAAAGAACTCGCCAATTTTTCACCAAAAACTGTAAGGTTATCGAAGAACGTCGGAGTCGCCACAATACCATTTGAGTTCTTAAGATTTTGCAAAGGGAAGTTGGTTAATTTATTTATTAGGATAATTAATATTTGTATTAAGGGATATTGCTTATTTCATTGTATGCTTTTTATATGTAATGCATTCTTAACTGAATTTTTTTTCCGTTGTTGTTTGTTTCTATTTCGATAAAATTGTTCTGCAGAGTAAAATTCTGTGCAGTTTTCAAATTTAATGTTTGGTGTTCTCTTTAGGCATTTTTCTCGTACACTTAAAAGCCAGACGAAGGCTGGCCGCGCAGCGGCTAGTTATATAATATAATTTTGTCCCGTAATTATATAATGTATAAAATACTCAAACCATCGTGGATTTTTTGTGAAAATGTTCAGTGCGAAGTTAGATCGAACATAAGCATAATTGTATATGTAAATAATATAAGACGTAGCATTTTGATTGCAACCTAAATGAAAAAGATGTTCTATAATAACAGCCAATTTACATTTTTATTCAAATTGAACTTTCCTACACGTTTAGTGTGTTAAGTTAGATCAAATTAAGCATAATTATCTCATATGCAAATAGTATTAGCATTTTTTATTGCAGTCTAAAGCAGTGCTCCGCAACCTTTTCTCACCTGCGACGCACAAAAAATCTTTCTGGAATTTCGTGGCACACCAAAAGCTAATGTATATATGTATTGATTTATACACAAAATTTACAATAATTTTTTGTTTTTAATTTGAAAAATATACAATCATAAAACCATAACATATTTATTTATATGCAATCATAATAATTATCATAATAATCGAAATTTTTTTTTAAAAATTAAAAAACAAAAATTCTTCAATTTGATTGGTTTATTTCAAATTTAAAAAAAAACAGTTTTAGAGCTATTATTTTTAATTAAAATGGTCTGAAACCAATATATTTCGTTTAAATTTATGTTTAAAAAAAGTTATATATTTTTGAGTTCCGAGTTATCGAGGAAGTGCCGAAAAAATTCAAATGCTGACACACTTACAATCACACACACAACAGTGAAATATATAAAAACATTTAAAATAGACATTAAGGAAAAAAATTGTCATTGTGTATTAAATACATGATAAAAATTGCAAAATGTCAAATACATGCATTTGATTGCGGCACACCTATATCCTACTCATGGCACACCAGTGTGCCGCGGCACACCGGTTGCGGAGCACTGGTCTATACGAAAAAAAAAATTCTAAAATAACCCCCAGTTTATAGTTTTATTCAAAGTGAACTTTCCTAATTTGCATTCCTACACATTTAGTGCACTAAATTTTACAATAATAACCGTTCACTCTTAAATGTATTGCCAGCAGAAGAAATGCTCTTCAAACAGAATGAATTTATCTTATTCACAACAAAAATATTTAATTTATTTATAGATAACTTTAATGTAAAGAATACGTATAATCAGATAATTAATCTTACACTTTCAAAATCAAAGGAATACAAGGATTGAGATAAGAAAATAGTAGATTTATTATAACATTTCCAGTTATTCTGAGCTCAATAAAAAAATTATACACTTGGAGGAATTTCCTTAATCCACAGGTGTTGGTAATATTGTTGCTTGAATCATCTTCTCGATATAAAGAGCGATAATATGCCACGAACATTAATCCGAATATCAGTGCGAGAAAAGATTTACGAAAGTGAAATGTTGACAATTAAATAAATAAACGTATAAAATGAAGCCCTACGAGATTTTCTAATAAAAGGATAGCATCGTTTATACACCGTTCGTTTATAACTGAGAAGCAAATGTAAAATAAAACGTAAACAACAACATGCGCTCATATGCACAGTTTCAAAGATTCAGCGTCACAACAGCAACAGAAGCTCATTGGTCCATTTTTGAACCCCTTTCCTCAGTGGCGATACGAATGTGCACTTGTGAATTATGCACACTGGCATAGCATCGACACGGTCTAGGATTGTAATCCTTGCCGTGACCAATTTCTTAGGCTTGTCCTGATGTCAAACCAGCAAGAATAGTCACAGCAACATCGACAACGAGGACAACATAAAAATGACACAGGCAAGCAGCCAAATAATTACGATCAAAACAGTACATAATTAAGAGGGAAAGACTTGGATTAAATTATCATTTTTAAGGGTACCTGCATAGAGTAGATACTGCCATAGTACCGAATGCGGTTTTTAAGCTGCTTGTACATCCTATGCTGCCAGAGAAGTTGTTAGGTCTGTAGAGACATTAGGATTTTCGATGCTGAAAGAAATGAAAAATGTGCAATGGGACTAGAACCACGGACTAGAACCCGGAACTAGAACCACGGACCTCTCGAATACGCGCCGAGTGGGCTGACCATGAAAGCATGCTAAGAAGGCGGGAGAAATACCTTATAGTTCTACGCTGTATTTCCTCCCCAGCGACTTCCTTGATCGCTAAATTTAATGGTTTGCCATAGTTTCTAGATGAATTGCAAAACTACAATCACGTGAACATCTTAAATGCTCTCACCGCAGATGCTATCAAACCGGATATAAATGCAATTTTATTAAAAAAATGTTCTTATTAAACATTTAGGAGTACATTTTGAGCTAAAAAGCAAATGCAGTTTTATCAGATGTAGTGGAGATATGCGTTTTATTGTAGTCATTTATAAACAATAAATTCATAAATGTGGGTGCATTGTATACCAGAAAAACTCCGCAAGGATAATTGTGTTCCTTGTTAATAATTCACTACACAGAAATGATTCACAAATTTTGCTTAGTCGCGAAAAGTTTTAAACTACTTTTGTTTCCTTACGGTACTATTTTACTTGTAACTACGAATTAGTGAATAATTATCAATCAAATTGTTGTAACAAACATTTACTCATGATCACTTTCCTATTACAATGTTCTTTTGAGAATCGATTTCTTTCTTCTTCTTCTCCCCCCCTCAGAGTAATTACACTTATCGGATCGCGATAATGCATGTGGATCACGAGGCAAGTGAAGAAATTTGTAACGAAAACAAATTAACTGCAAACTTGATAGTCAACACTTAATAGCTTTCTAAAGGTCACTCACTATACCTGTTAAAATCCAAATAAGCGCTGAAACTCCCCCGTTTGCAATCAAGTATTATCGACTCTCATCAGAGGAAGGAGAAATTAATGATCTTGTTATAATGACATTCCAAGCGTCCAACAGTTAATTTATGTTTAATGTCAAGAGCTCTTAAGCTTTCAAGTGTATACTTTAACAGCTAGTACTCGTGCAACCACATTAATAAGTTAGTTAGCTTGCAAACTCTAATTCTTTACCTATTCTTAAATGTATATTTACTTAAATCCACTTTACTAAGAGTTACTTTCTAAACGTTCAACAAATTATTGCCATAAAATCAATTACAGTCAACTACAAACAATTTACAAAAGCACAGATTAACTGATTTGAAATGTGCAAATCCTCTGCAACAAGACACATGGTTTTTGCCTTAGCTAACAACTACAGAAATAGATACATACAGGGTCTGTCCACAAAGTAAGGAAACTGATTCCATATTTACAGACATTTAATATTCTTCAAAATAGCCTCCTCCTCCTCCATTAATTCAATGTTACCAGCGGTTCTGCCACCGACTGATTGCCCACTTGGAAGTCTTCAACTGGAATGCTGTTCAGAACGCGCGTTACGTTTTTCTGCGAGTTTTCCAGATTGCCAAAATGATGACCTTTTAGGCTGATTTCAACCAAAGGAGTACAAAGAAAAGTTCGGTTGTACATAGATCGGGGCTGTACGGTGATTAGGGCAGCGTTCTGTAGTTGTGTTTTGCCAGGAACAGTGCCATTTTGAAGAACTTGTGGACCGGTGCATTATCATGGTGCAGAATCCAATTGTTTGTGAACAAACATGGTGCAGAACCATGGTGCAGAATCCAATTGTTTGCGAGCAAACATGGTACAGAATCCAATTGTTTGTGAACAAACATGGTGCAGAACCATGGTGCAGAATCCAATTGTTTGCGAGCAAACATGGTGCAGAATCCAATTGTTTGTGAACAAACATGGTGCAGAATCCAACTGCTTGTGAACAAAATGGTGCAGAATCTAATTATTCAGGCGGACGCGCGAGATTCCATTCCAATCTTCGAAGTACTTCTCTGTAAAAATCTGCATGAAGTGCCTGTCTGGTGGCACGAACTTTTTGTGCAATACTCCCTTGGTGTCAAAGAAGGCAATGAGCATGGACTTCAGTTTTGATTTGCTCACCAGAGCCTTCTTTTTGACAAGGAAACTGGGGGTTGTGCCACTTTGTACTCTTGTCTCTTTGTTTCGGGATCATACTGAAAATCCCATGTTTCGTCACCGGTAATTAATAGGTTCAAAAAATTAGGACCACTTTTTACATACTTCAACAATTTACGCGAAATCGACTCACGGTTTTCTTTCTCACCGTCAGTCAAAATCCTTAGAATCAGCTTGGCACAAACTTTTCGCATCTCAAGCTATTCCTTGACGAGTTGATGCACAATTGATTTTGCAATTCCCAACGTCTCCGCAATCATTCGGACACTCATCTGACGATCAGAGTCCAAAAGCACTTTAATTTTAGCCGCACAGTCTGTAGTTCGAGAACTTGGTAGATGTCTAGCGCTTTGTTCGTTATCGACGTCCTCTCTTCCGTCTTTGAAGGCTTTATGCCATCTTAACACTTGAGCCTCGGACAAAGATACCTTAGGCTTCTTGTAGCATGGCAAGCGTCTCAGTAGCAGATTTGTTTAGTTTCACACAAAACTTTATGGTGCATCGCTGCTCGACACTCCTCTGCATTCTAAAAACCTGACGCCACTTTCAAATGCACCAGCGATCCGTGTAAAGTCTCAAAGCCAATAACTTCCACCAGACTCTGGCTGACAGCCCCCACCAGCCTCATTGCCCGCAAACTCCGCCCATTTGGCTTTCTGGTTGGAGCAAAAAATTGGAAGAAGGAACCTTAATAAGATATTACATCATCATAAATTAATGCTAGAGCTAGAATTTTTTCACTTATATGATTAAAAAAATGTTTAATTATTGAAGTTATAGCTGCGCAGTTTTTCACTGCATGGCTTGCACATGAAGTTTGCAATAAACATTGATTTTTTCTCCCCCCTTCCAGTCTTTACTCAGTTTCTCATGCAAATATTCAGTTTTCTTACTAAAATGGCTTTACAAAACTTTCTTTTTGGCCTTTTTATTACTAACGTTTCGCGTGTTTACTTTATTTATTAAATATCACGTTCTTGGGACTTACGCCACATAAAATTCAATTCAACAGCAAAATCACAAAATATTTAAAAACAGCATATCTTCAGAATTTCCCACAAAAAGCTTCACGCGCTGGAGATAAAAATTATTTATTCCCTACGGTATTGCTACCATTCGCTTTAAATGGTTGAGTATTTTTAAATAAACGTTCGTTAAAGTTTTACAAAATATGTAATAGGTAATAAAACGCATTCGAAATTCGAAATTCAGGCTTCCAGGTGCGCATGTTCGGGTACTGTACTATCTTGTTCAAAATTTGATGGCTCTAACTGCTGGCGTTTTTGCACAATGCAAGAAACACACCTACATTCATGCAGATTCTTCATTATTTAATTTCATTTAAAATAATAGAGGGTGATAATAATAGTTGGCAACAGCATGAAATGTGATTCAGCCTTTTATTCAACCTGGCCTCTCACTAAAAGTCTTTTTAAAACTCAGGGTTATATCCGAGACCGAAGACTCCTATTCGAAATTTGCTATTTTTGATCCCCAACGCCCTATACTCTCTCTTTCAGTTTGTAAATACGTTAAAAAAAATCTGAAAGTGTTCAGATTTTATATTACACCCAAAGGGGACCGAACGTTTTGTGTGTTACCTTTATTTATTAAATATCATGCTCTTCGCACTTAAACAATAAAATTCAGTTCCACAGCAATATCACAAAAACTCTGATGTATACGCCACATGACTTCCTTGAACGGAATATTAAATTATACGCATTTTTTCTTGCATTTCATTTAAACTTATTGGATTGAATTACATCTACTTCTTCGAGCGCATAAATCACGATACAACATATGCATTCTTTAAAATTCATTATATTTGATTACCATAGCGACACTCTGGAGATATATTCACTTAACGTTACATCTCATTCTTTTTATAACTCAGAATGCACAAAAATTCTATCCTCTGAAGGATTATCTAATCGTTGCACACATGTTCTATTCAAATACTATAATTAATTTAAAACGATGTATAGAAATTAAACAAACAAACAAAGAAGAAAAAGATACAGTTTTTCACAGACAATTCAGTATGTCTCATTTAATTAATTCAGTTTCTCACTTCGCGATAAGGCAAAAATACTTAAAAACTCAAAATATCTATATTGAAAATTACGAAGTAAATCTTAAAATACTTATTTTCTCCAATAAATTGCAGAGTGGATTAAGCATGTTTTAATTCGCAATAATAAAAGAAGGCGTTATCTTTATTGTTGCGAAGGTAATTTCTCTAGATTGGCAGCAAATCCACTATTCTGCTAAGTTTCAAATGTAAACAAATATGGCTGCTATGGTAAAAATAATTACGCTTAGCCGCACTTAAACAACTTTTAAATTGCTGATAATTTTACAAATATTGCATGCAGATTAGCTAAAGGCACAAAAACCTTAACCGGAAGATAAGAACAACTGAATTCAATCATTTTTAAAGCAAAAAATGCGCAATTTATCAATTTATCATATAAGAATAAACAAACTGAACTCACTGAGGCGAGTAACAGAGTGGGTATATATATATATATATATATATATTTCCCTAAAATACTTTTGGTGCAGCCGATTGCAGCCAAAAAAAGGAGGTGCACATTTACACGTTATAGCACTCCTATATACAAAATTTCAACCTTCTGAGGCTGCTCGTTTTTGAATTATACGAGATACATACATATACACGCGCGTACAGGCACCATGAAAAAAAAACCTCTTCTGAAAAAATTTTAAATCTGTTTTATAATTGGTTTAGGGAAATAGAGTCCTTTATTCTGTCTTTACGTACAGATGTCACACAACAATACTGTTAAATTGTATTTTTAGCGGTCAAAATGAATATTTTCGTTGAAATATGGTACCCGGAATTTTTCATGATTACAATACTTCCTTTACTCCGTGTACAAGGAAGTAAAAAAAAATATTTTATTATATCACACTAAAGAATAAACGTGATTCTAACATGAAGTCCATGTTGTTCAAGTTTTTCTTATTTTTATTCACAACACATCTCATACATAAACATATTAGAGTGAAATATAATCCAAGTATAATTAGTCAGATAGTCCGAGGAAAAGAACAAAGAATAAACAAACCTAGTAAGCAAAAATTACCCATTACATTCCGAATTCTAAATATTTGTTTACATAACCATTTATCGCAAGGCCTGCCGGGGAAAAGATATCAGACCAATCCAAACGCACGATCGCCAGAGATCACATGATCATTTCATTTTCAACAATTAGAGAAGTGAATCGACGCAAAATACCAAAACGAAATTAATAGCCCCTCTGGCTTAAAATAATAATAATAATAATAATTCCTGTACGTATCTCTGTTACTGAATCACTGAAAGAGAAGTATGGCCCCTGAAGACATTAGTATACACATTATTAAACGTCAAGGTAGTAAGCTACTTCGAACTTCATGATGGTAGGTATTATACCTATCAGCAGCAGGACAAAAATAATTAACCACCTTAATACAATGACAGCGTGACACTCCGTGGAAATTGTACAACTATTCTGCTATCGTGCCAGCAGCTCCCTTCGGAAACAAAAATTCGAAAAAATAAATAGCAGTAAACTACAGACAAAGAATTTTCTTCCAGAAGAATAAAGCGCTTTTAGTCAAAGGGAACTTCTGGCAGCTTCCTCTTCTCACCCCTGATTTATGATAAGAACGTCCCACGTTCGTTTCGAATTTAAAACACACAGTTACCCAGGGCTGTACTAGGAGTGGATTAAGATCTACTCTCGAACAAAAGAAGAAATGAAGCAAACGAAAAATATCTGTAAATATACAGCTTATTGGAGAATTTTAAATCTGCTGCCGAAGATCTGCAGTTGATTAAAGATTATTAAATTGTAAGTAATTTAGGTCCACATTTAAAACGTCGAGCGTGCTGACCACTACACCACGAAGGCATGGAAGAACGCGGGAGAAATACACCTCATATACTCCCCTTTTAAAGAGCGACCGGGGATTAGGGGACCCAATCTCCAAATCCTAGTGGTGGAGAACCATCACCCACCACCTTTTTAGTTCGGGCGCCACTGTAGGCATATTAGTTTATTTCGAAGCAAGAGACATGAAAAATGAGGAATGCCCTTGCCGGGACTCGAACCACGGATCTCTCGAATGCGCCGAGCGTGCTGACCACTACACCACGAAGGCATACGAAGAAAACGAAAGAAATACCTTATAATGATTGTAGAGAGTTTCGGACTTTGGTAGAAATCATCGCCTTCTCTACTGCCTTCTAAAAGCACTTAAGTCTCGAAACGACATTTTGCGTGGAAACACTTAAATGCGTTGTATCACTTTTCATAGTATTGCCATCAAATACTACCGCCCTCTTTTATATTTAAAGAAAATAAATAGTGAAGAATCTGCATGAATGTACGCATGTTTCGCACATTGGGAAAAAACAACAGTACCTAGCTTAGGTTAGATTAGGTTATTCAATTATGGAAAAGCACACGAGGGCTATCTGCCTAAAGGGAGGGATGCCTTCGTGGAGGACTTTCCAAGAGAAACTGGCTCGTATACACGTTACACATGGGGAAAACCACAAAAACGCCCATACAGCCAGCCCGTTCGCGGGATTCGAACCTCGGACCGAACTACCAGCGTTCAGCGTCTTTACCGCTCGGCCGCTGGTGGGCTCCAACGGTACCTAGACGCATCCAATTTTGAATAACGTAGTCCTCCACCGGAACGCTGGCACCCGGAAGCCCTAATTTTTAATTTCGAATTTGTTTTATTACCTATTTTATATTCTGTAAAACTTAAAAGAATTTTTTATTAATAAACTGAAAGATTTGAAAGCGAGCAGTTTCAACAGTGTAAGGAAGGAAATATTTTTATCTTAAGCGCAACAGCTTGTCTATGGGTAATTCTAAATATGTGCTGTTTTTAAATATTTTGTGATTTTGCTGTCGAATGGAATTTTATGTGGTGTAAGCGACAAGAACGCGATTTTTAATAACTAATTAAACACACGAAACGTTAACCCTAAAAAGACAAAAAAAAATGTAAAGCCATCTTTAGTAAGAAAATTGAACATTGATGTGGTGAACTGAGAAAAGACTGAAAAAAAAAAAAAAAAGGGAAAAAAAGAAAAATATATGCCAACACTTAACCCTGCAATGAGAATTCAAAGTGCTACGCTGCCCTTTTAAAATATTTCAGATTTTGCTGGCTTGTTGTATAATGGCGTAAATACGAAGAAAATTATGCTTAATAATAAAAAAAAAAAAAAAAAAAAAAAAAGAAATGGTAAGTAGGAGTGAGTACAAGAGCACAGCAAGCTTAGTGAGAACATAAAAAACCTTTACGAACCCTTTAGGACGACCGTTAAAATCTGAAAGCTTTCAGATCTTTTACTTTCGAGAGTATACGGCATTCAGCAACGTGTAAAATTTTACAATTTATGTCAGAATTCGAAGTTCTCCTTGTCCACTGAATGATTCTGTGAAAATGATTTGACTAGATACCTGGAATCTTGAAAGTCTCTTTTTAAAGAAATATTGTTTCAAAAGAATATAGTAAAGTTAAATTAAGTTTAGCGCCCTCTTTTATATATAGAAGGAACACTACTTTACATCACTTGCTACTTGTCCACACTCCAATAAAAATAATGGTAAATTAATTAATTTAATTTAAAACTTACTTTTTACTTGCCTTTATTATATTATTTTAGTATTATTTAATTTTGTTTCTAGTTTATTTTTAGTATGTTAATAATTTCTGTATCTTTTTTGTTTATATGCATATTCGTGTCGGGGAAGTTTTTTTGTGGGCAAGAGTTACCAAATTAAATTGGTTTTCTAAAAAATTGGCTTTATAAAGGGTATTGTTTTGTATTGGCTTTGATTTATATTTATACTTTTCTAGGAGTTCCACTTGTTTGAATTGCTTTTGGTGGGTCACATTATTTGGTTTTACTTTTGGTTTTGAATCTTACACTTGCCTACATAAATGACGAAACACGAATTGAATAATTGAAGAGTTAGGTTTGAGGGCAACTTCCCCTTGATAAGTCTGTCTTCTGCCAGCTCAACAATTATTCACTTATGCATATTTTTTATTTTTAGGATATAAAAAAATGTATTACAATTTTATACTTGCACTTGATTTACTTATGTTGTCAGAATTTAAATGATATTGTAGATTAGTTCGCAGCTATATAAATTATTTATAATTTCTTTTAAACTATAATTAATTTTTTACTTTAAATTGCTTTTTACGAATAGAAATTTTGTTAAATTCAAAATTTTTAAAGAAATACACGCTTTTAAACGTAAGATTACTTTCCTCCATAATGGTCTGAACGGAAAGCAAAAATTAAGACGAGGGGCGCGCGAATGCTTATAGCTTCGAAACTACGAATGTTACAATTAATCTAAACACATCATTAGATAGATGAAAGACTACATTAGCAAACACATACACACACATGCAATTTTTTTTTTAATTAGACAAAGAGTATACGCATAGTGACATGTCAAAAATAGCGAAATTTTGGTGAAGTTCCGTGTGTAGAGGGACCAAACGTACGCCCGCTGATCTTTTAACGCCGCGCTGTGCGATCACTATAAAAATGTTCTAGTTTTCAATCAAATTCTATGTGAACGTTTTCTCATTTTTAATGAAATAGAAATTGCGTTCAACACAGATATCAGTTTAAAATTTTATGCAGATGGATTATTAACTCTATCCAAATATTATCCTTGGAAAAGTAAATGGTGTCTACCGTCCGACAGCTATTCCAGAATGTGCTGTTAGGGACAAAAAGGTTGGGAACCCCTGAAGTAGATAATAAAACAAATTCGAAATTCAAGGTTCGGGTTTCCAGGTGTCCATATTCGGGTGGAGGACTACGTTACTCAAAATTTGATGGCTCTAGATATCGCGGTTTTTTCACAATGTGAGAAACATACATAAATTCATGCAGATTTTTCATTATTTAATTTATTTAAATATAATACAAGGCGACAATATTTGGTGGCAACGGTGTGAAAAATGATGCAGGCGGTTATAGTGATTCGACGCAAAATGCTGTTTCAAAACTAACAGCCTTTTTGGGCTAAAAAACTGTGAAGTATTTTCTCTCTCCTTTTCGCATGGCTTTGTGGTGTAACTGGAAGCTCGGTCGACGTGTATTCGGATGGTCCGGACTTCGAATCACGGCGATGGCACTGAGGATTTCATCAGTTCCTTGACTTCCAGGGAAGGGGGGAACTTTAAAGGCGTCTACAACTACACTCATGTCCATCAATTAAGGATAATTTGGAGTCACGCGGAAATCGAACTCTAAAATAAATATATCACCTGTAAAATCACTACACACATCTTCAAGAATCATATGCAAATTTCAGGAAGTAACCAGATGACACCGATGGTACGTCACAATGACGAGAGTGTAAGAGAGTGATATATAAAGAATACAGGCAAAGAAGTAAAATTGTTCGCAGGCGCTTTATAAGCATTTCAGTGTAATAACCGAATAGTTATGACACAAAGGACACATTTGGATGATTTTTTACGTGGTAGAATGATCGGCCGTCTGGAATGTGGGTGTACCCAACTGGAAGTATCAGACGAACTTGGAATTGCCCAGAGTGTCATCTCCAGGCTTTGGCAACGATTCCAAGATGATGGTAATGTGAGTAGACGCTACAGCACAGGTCGCCCCAAAGTTACAACGCCGAATGAGGACCGGTATTTGGCAGTTACTGTCAAAGGAAACAGGCGGAGCACAGAATCAGACCTGTCTCGTCAGCTCTATTCAGCCACTGGTACGACAATTTCAAGGCAGACCGTGTACAGACGCTGGGTTCCAGAACTGACCTGCATGTTCAAATTGGAACCATGACAAGCCAAATGTATCGAGACGTCATTCTGGAACAACATGTACGTTTGTTTCGGGGCGCCATGGGCGCACAATTTGTGTTTATGGATGACAACGCCCGTCCTCACCGTGCAAACATCGTAAGCGAATGCCTTCAATCGGAGGATAATCACCCGTATGGACTGGCCAGCATTCTCACCGGACTTGAAGCCAGTAGAACACGTATGCGACATGCTTGGCCGACGAGTTGCAGCCCGTCAACCTCCTCCTACATGTCTACCGGAACTTCGAAGAGCATTGTTTTTTGAGTGGTGTAATATCCCCCAAGATCAGATCGATAATTTGATACTCAGCATGCCTAGGCGTTGTACGGACTGTATTGCATCGTCTGGGAGACATACAATGCATTAACAATCATACCAACCATGTAATATTGGTTTTTTGTGAATAGGTTTTTTTTTTTTTTGTAATTTGCTCCAGGGAGAAAAAATCGCTAATTTTTTTAGTAATATCAAACATATAGCATCTTTTTGTTTTTTGGTCTTTACCTTTTGTTTAATAAATAAGCTTTACAAATAAGTCAAATTTGTTTTGTTTCTAACTCTTCCTTTGCCTGATTTTGCATTATCCTTAATTTATGGACATGAGTGTAAATGAATGTAAAGTAATTAACATAATCTGTAACTTCATTAAAGGAAAAAATTAAATACACACAAGGGGTAAATAAATGTGAATCAGATGCCTCAATTAGGCAGAACAAAATTAACTTTATTCAATCTTATAGTTGGTAATCGCTAAACATTACAGTCAACATGAATGTTCTATAGTGCTTTTACTGCGCATTTAAATGCTTCTAATAATATAAGATTATTTGCTCACTTCTTTCGGCATGCTTTCGTGACGTAACGGTAGCACACTCGGCGCGTATTCGAGAGGTCCAGGGTCGAGTCCCGGCGAGGGTATTGCTCATTCTTCGATTTCCTTATTTCAAAAAATTCTAAAATCTACAGTGGCGAACGTAATGATTCTACAGAGTGGACTCTAGTTTGAATCCCACAAAACTTCAAATGACTGTACGTCTTTATTTGCTAGTTTGTGAATCACAGACTTCTGCGCATTTCAAATAACAATCAAATAATTTATTTTTCCGTGCAAAAGTCACAAGATACCGTTCACTACTCAAATAATAACGTCTCTCGGCGTATAAGACCATCGCCGCACCTGGTCAATGATACATGATGTGCGAAAACTGCCGAGGTGACTTCAATCAATCACTCTTAAACAGTGTGTTCGCAAAGAAGACAGATTGCCAAGAAGAATAATAGCGGGCTTTGTCTCAGAAATGGAAAGATGGACGTTACAGCTACCCAGCTTGAGATTTGCCAGGAAGGATACCCAAGACATTTACTGTTGAAGGTACCAGAAGCTGAAGAATCATTAATGGGACGACTCGGGGAAAGCTGTAACAAACGGAAACTGATATTTCACTAAAATAAGGATATCAGATAGTTTTATCACTTTTAGATGTTTTTAAATCCAAAGGGGCTTTGTCCCTGCAGGACTATTGTTTTCGTTTTGCGATTTTGCGTCGGAAACATTAAAAGTCTGAATCGCTTTTCAAAGTGTTGCCACCAAAACTTGCAGCGCTGTATTATATTTAAAGAAATTAAATAATGAAGAATCTGCAGAAATGTATGTACATTTCTCCAAATGTAATAAAACAACGGTACCTACGGCCATCCAATTTTGAATAACATACGTTTCCACCCGAATATGCGCATCTGGAAGACAGAATTTGGAATTTGTTTCATTACCTCTTTCATATTTTGTAAAACTTTAACGAATTTTTGATGAAAAAACTCAACGATTTCAAAGCGAGCAGTAGTAACAAAGTAAGAAAAAAAAAGAAAACATTTTTATCTCCAGCGCGCGAGACTGTGTATCGGAAATTCTAAAGGTATGCCCATTTTAAAATTATTTTGCAATATTGCTGTTGAACTGAATTTTCTGGTTTAAGTGCGAAGAGCATGATATTTAATAAGTAAAGGTAGCCCACAAAACGTTAAAAATACACCCCTTTGGGCGTAATGTAAAATTTGAAAGCTTAAAAGTTTTTTCTGGCTACCTTTTTTTAATTATGATTTTTTAGTTATTTATTTTATTTTGTCACATTCTTTTTCCTGGCCTTTCAAACTCGTATCAAAATACGAAGTCCCTTTTTACTCTCCTTCGAAATACGAAATTGCCTCCTGTCTATATATCTTTCCTTCGCTCCTAAGTTGATTTTTCGTCTTGGGGGCAGAAAGACATAGCGGGTGCAAAACAAGACACCTGTCTACTTTGTCTTGTCTGTCTTACTAAAGTTTACTGAGCAAATTATGATGCTTTAACGAAACCTAAGCTATCAATGAATCTGAATTCGTTGAATAAGCTGAATTTATGATAAAAGGAATTGATATTTTCGCTTTTATAATAATATTCAGATTTTTGTTTCCTTATTACTTTTGGATAATTTATTTTAAATTTATTTTGTCTCATTTTTCTTTCTGGCCTTTCAAACTCTTATTAAAAAAACGAAGTTCCTTTTTATTCTACTGGGAAATACGAAATTGCCTCCTACATCTTTCCTTCGGACTTAAGTAAGTTGATTTTTCGCCTTGGGGCAGAAAGACATAGCGGGTGCAAAACAAGACCTGTCTACGTTGTCTTGTCTATCTTACTGAAGTTTACTGAGCAAATTATGATGATTTAACGAAACCTAAGCAATCAATGAATCTGAATTCGTTGAATAAGGTAAATTTATGATAAAAGGAATTACTATTTCCGCTTTATAATAACATTTACCATAATGCCGTAATATATTTACTTATAATATTAATTTCTATGCATGTTACTCATAATTATTTATCACAACCACAGTCAACCAAATGCGTACTACTTCGACTGCAGCAAGAAATTTACCTTTGGCGTGAAGAATGCAGATTTGGCGAGTATCTTCTGCGCTCTTGGCAACCTGGGAAAAAGAAGCATGGAAAAGAGTACAGTAACTACACGAGATCTTTCATAAATCGTCATCGTAAGGACGGAGATTTACATCGCGGAGCACCTGTCAGTGACATCACCCCCTACAGAAACCTCTTATTTCACCGGCGCGCGCTCTGCCGGAGAACATGACACCGTTTTGTTTTGTGTTTATTATTACTCATGTCTATATTCCCGGAGACCGATCTATGCATGAGAAGGGGGGGGCTTGCCTTCGCTCTCAGATGCGCAAAAGCGATATTTCATTTTATTTCTCTCTCCTTCTCCAGTTTTCATCTTCTGTTGGAACTTCAAATGGAAGCAAAAGTTTGAAAAGCGTTAAGAATGTGCAAACACCAGACAACGTTAAGCTCTTTATTGCAAACAAATGACTGCACCAGATTCCTTTCACCTTGATTTGCGGAAAATAATTCGTAAGAGGATTATTTGGTAAGCACTCCTTTCCACCTCACAATTGTTCTTTCGACGTTAATACACTGAAACGAATATTCTAATTTTGATATTCGGATGGCAAAGCAGATTTTGCCACGTAGTCTCAAATATTAACCTAAACATATGATAGTTAGCAATTTAATACTTTTGGGAGACATTGCAGTTTACATAAAGAACGAGACTTTTACACGCCGAACTAAATTACAATTTGAATTTCTCTGTTTTCTGTTTTTCCTTCCATACATCCAGTTCGAAGAAATGAATACGATGTTTCGAAAACATTGCACGATTTAAGTCAAATTGCACCATTTAAGTTTTGTAAAACTAATTAAGTCTTAAAAATTACTTCTTGTTTAACTTCGGAGACTTAACAGTTCTTTGCACTTCACTAGTCTCAAACTCCAACAGCACGGACAAGTGAAGTTTATTAACTGGTTAGTATTTGGGACATGCAATTACGGCAAAGCTTCGAGGGCTATTTGAATAGGGGGAGGGATGCCTTTGTGGAGGATTTTCAAAGGAAAACTGGCTCGTATACACCTTACACATAGGAAAGCCCCAAAAACGCCCCATGCAGCCAACCTGTTCGTGGGATTCGAATCTCGAACCGAACTATGGGGGGGGTAAGATGGTGTCCAGCACGTGGGCAGGAGACCATCAATACAGCAGCTAAACCATCATTTCGACTTCCAGCTCTTGTGCTCTATTGATGGATACTATCTACCATTCGCTATCAGCGGCATTTATTTGGAATAAAATTTTACACAGTTACAATGGTTGTACAAATATACATATGACATAAAGAAGTAGATTATTCAGGTTTTGTGGTATTTACATAGATGGCAATATTTACATTAAAGCTCATAACGTAGTATTTAGAAAATTGTTACTTAGGTTGAATATTTATGCTTATAGATTTTTATATGTAATTTTGAAGAATAACCAAACTATATAATATAAAATATCTTAATGCATTTTAAAGAATTTAGACACATATAATTGAGAAATAATTAAGTCAAACCAAAAAGGAATACGGAAAACACTAAATATAGAATAAACATTAAATAAATTTACAAAATGTAAAATGTAGACTACGTATATAAATATCATAGATATGCTAATAAATAATA
>KK115242.1:10753-29092 GCA_000611955.2 Stegodyphus mimosarum | reverse complement strand
AATAATAATAATAAATATATAAATAAGATAAAATATTAGTTATATTACAAATATTATAGAAATTATCTATTTATAAAGGAGTTAAATAAAGAGGAGGAAATATTAGATAGAGGAGTACATGTAAATATACATAAGGAGATATAAATAGAGGCGTATGTTATGCATACGCCTCTATTTATATCTCCTTATGTATATTTACATGTACTGTTGTTATGTTTCTTTTTCCATAAGGTTAAGCCTTATGGAAAAAGAGGAGTTATTTAAATTTAAAGACACGTGGCAGTCAAATTTAAAGGCACGTGGGCAGTCATATTTAAAGGCAGCGAAATGATTATCGAACATTTTACATTTCTGTAAAAAAAAGTTGACCAATTTATTTTGTACGTGGGTGGCCGACGGTCTTTTCCCTTTTCCATATTTTTTAGTATGTTGCAAAAGTTACAAGTGTCATGCATAATCTTTTTTTTTTTTTTTCAGATAATGGCAATCTTCCCAAAGAGGTTGGCCACCCCTGGGTTAGATAATCGAACGGCGATAGAATACTTTTTCTAGAAACTCTTACTTCCCTCCTGCGTGGCGAAACCTGTCTATAAATTGCATATTCGCTCCCCATTTAAACTTCGTCTAATTTCCATTCGGGTACAGCTGACGGAATAAACAGAAGCTACATGCAAAAATTAAGATAAAAATAATGTGGTACTTAAAATAAATCTTGCAAAATACGTCTTCAATTGTTAGCTGTAGACACGTGTGAATATAAGGAATGCAAATGTTTTATTTTGGAAGTAGAAATTATTTCTTCATATATTGATTAAAAAACACCGTATTTTCCGCCGTATAACGAGCAGCTACAATTTAAAGCTAATTTTTAAATTTTTTAAAACATTTTAAAAATTCGCCTTATAACGCGCACCCAAATTTTCACGAAGAAACCTGAAAGGTAAATGCGCAAGGCTCTTATTTTTTAAGGTCACTTATTCGAACATTGGTAAAGAGCACTGGCAAGCGATAAGGGAAACAAATATAAGTGTGGGTTTAATGCTTGAGGAAGTAAATATTCCGGCAAAAAGGGTGGATTGTATTCAATGCATACGTCCAAAAGAATGCTATTGTAGAGCACTTCCAACCTGAATGGATTAGTGGAATTAGGATTTAAATGTTTTCTCTTTCTGATTTTGAATGAAAATCAAAGGCTTTAGAATCGCATTTGCTTTAGTTCAAACGCAGTTGATCTAGAGCTCCGTTTAGTAATAAATATAGCTCCCGCGAAAAGAAACAAACACAGTGCTGGTTTCAAATGCAAAGTCATTCATTTGGAGAAAGAAAATGGAAACGGTGCTGCAGCAACAAAGTTTGGTGTTGGTGAAAGATGGAACGGATAATGATTATTTATTTATGGATCAAGATACCAATGATGAACTAGATTAAAGAAAATCCGGCGATATGCCTGACGATGTACCGGAAGACGAACATGACAAACTCTCCATGTTATCAGAGAATGAAAATGTTTAATTTCGTAACGTATGTCATTTTTTTTAAATAAGCAGTATTCTGGTGCATGTAAAAATCTAACTTTTCGTTAATTTTTAAGTTACCATATTTCTATCCGACGTATAATGCGCACCCTTAAATTTCCGTCCTATTTTTAATTCCTTGGACAAAGTAAAAAGGAAGTATTGTAATCGCGAAAAATTTCGGGTATCTTATTTCAACGAATTTATCTATCTTGACCGCTATCGAATGCAATATTACGATGTTTTTGAGTGACATCCGTACGTAAGGACAGAATAAAGGATTCTTTTTCCCACAAAATATTACAAAATTGTTTTGAAATAGATTCTGAAGAGATTTTTTCCTGGCGTCTGTGCGTACGTAAGCATGTATGTATCTCGCATAACTCAAAAACGAGTAGCCTCACAGCATTGCAATTTTGTATATAGGACTGCTATAACATGCAGACGTGCACCTCCTATTTTGGTTGCATTCGGCCGCACCAAAAGTATATATATATATATATATTCACTGTGTTACTCGGCTCAGTGAGCGCAGGTTTTTTATTCTTATACGTTGGTAAACTGCACATTTTTTGCTTTAAAAATGGTTGAATTGTGTTGTTCTTATCTTCCGGTTAAGGTTTTTATGCCTTTAGTAAATCTGCATGCAAGATTTGTAGAATTATCAACAATTTAAAAGTTTACGTGCGGCTAAGCCTAATCATTTTTCTCATGGCGGCCATATTTTCTTACATTTGAAACTTAGGAGAATAGTGGATTTATTGCCAATTTAGAGAAACTAAGCTTCAAAGATTCAACAACAAAGATAACGCCTTCTTTTATTATTGCGCATTAAATCATGCTTAACCCATTCTGGAATTTATTCGAGGAAATAAGTGTTTAAGATTTACTTCGTAATTTTTAATATAGATATTTTGAGTTTTTAATGTATTTTTGCCTCTTCGCGAAGTAAGAACTGAATTAATTGAATGAGAAAACTGTTTCTTTCTTTCCTTCTTTTTCTTTTTTTGTTTCTTTGTTTAATTTCTTTTATACATCATTTTAGATTTATTATAGTATTTGAATAGAACATGTGGCAACGATTAGATAATTCTTCAGATGATATGCATAATTTTTGTGCATTCTGAGTTTTCAAATGAATGAGATGTAACGCTGTTAAGTGAACCCAGCGCCAGATAGTCGCTGTGGTCAACAAATATAATGAATTTTAAAGAGTGCATTTATTCTGTTGTGTTTACGCGCTATCGATGAAGTAGATTTAATTCAATCTAATAAGTTTAAATGAAATGCGAAATGCGTTTAATTTAATATTCCGTACAAGGAAGTCATATGGTGTACATATCAGATTTTTTGTATATAAGTACGGGTTATAACGCCGGAACATACAGTAATTTTGCGGTGAGAAATTAAACAAATAGATGCAATTTTCTTACAAATAATCCTACTGAATAAACAAGCCAAGAGGTGTGAGGGGGGGGAGAAGCCAAACAAACTCTTTGATATTAACCGGAACTGACGCGAGGGGGGGGAGGGAAGACGAGATTTTTGAAATTTTACTTGACCAAAAATCAAATAGGCAACTTAGAGATTGATGAGTCAACTATATGTCTATGCATCCCTGCCCGCCCCCCCCCGAAAAAAAAAAGAAAATACCTGAAAAAAAAATCCCCATCATTCTTTCTTTCAACAAGAGATAAAAGTTATATCTTTCACTACCACTTCGTAGTCACGAAATTATCCGATCCAGTGGGATCCACATAAAAACATCCACAGTTTACAACATTCGTCCCGACCATAAAGAAAATCCCAATCAGTTGAAAACTGCTAGGAAGCAATTTGGGAATCTTCGTTATCGTCCATATCCTTAAAACATAGATCGCTGGCAAGCACAGGCTACGTTACAGGGGGTGGAAATTCGGGAGGTCAACTAGAAAGGCCAAAGTTCCGAATCTTTTTTAAGAAGAAGCATCATCTCGGATAGAGTGAAACCTAGTTGAGTGCGCTTTTCGAAACTCCTAAAATGGAATTAGAGCGCCATCGAATTAAGGAGGTGATGCAAGAGTGGAGACAGATTAAGAGGAATAT
Source organism: Stegodyphus mimosarum (assembly GCA_000611955.2). Taxonomy (NCBI): domain Eukaryota; kingdom Metazoa; phylum Arthropoda; class Arachnida; order Araneae; family Eresidae; genus Stegodyphus; species Stegodyphus mimosarum. The sequence goes on along the minus strand of KK115242.1, from coordinate 25,493 downwards.
CGAATTAGAACGTGACCGAGTTAGAAAAGGTTTGTTATTAAACGGATGGCAGTTTGCGACGTACTTAATCTTGATCATCGGGAAGAAGGAAGCCGAGATAAGATGGAGGGCTGTAAGGTAACTTAGAACTCCCAAATCTACCATGCAAGAAGGTTTAAAATTATTCACTTAAGTATTAATTTTAATTGTCAGTATAGCTCAATTATGTATAAGTAAGCTAAGACTTAAATTACTATCTTAACTACCGGTTTAATTTGCAAACATTTATTATTACTCCAAAAGGGGCTTTGTCCCTGAAGGACTATTGTTTTCGTTTCGGCATTTTGCGTCAAAAACGTTAAATGTTGGTTCACTTTTCAAACTGCTGCCAGCAAATATTGCAGCCCTGTGTTATATTTAAAGAAATTAAATAATGAAGAATGTGCATAAATGTATGCATGTTTCTCGCAATGTGATAAAACGACGGTATCTAGAGCCATCGAATTTTGAATAATGTAATCCTACTGCGAATATGGGCATCTGGAAGCCCAATTTGAAATTCGTTTTATTATCGATTTCATATTTCGTAAAACTTTAACGAATTTTTGATTAAGAAACTCGAGGATTTCAAAACGAGCAGTGGCAACGTTGTACAGAGAAAACATTTTTATCTCCAGCGCAGGAGATTGTGTATCGGAAATTCTAAAGATATGCTCATTTTAAAATGATTTTGCGATATTGCTGTTGAACTGAATTTTATGGTTTAGGTGCGAAGAACATGATATTTAATAAATAAAGGTAGCACACAAAACGTTAAAAAAACTTCCTTTCGGTCGTAATGTAAAATCTTAAAGTTTATTATTATTATTATTATTATTATTATTATTATTATTATTATTATTATTTTTACTACTAAAATTTGCCAAATGGCGGGGAATTGAGTTTCGGGAGAGGGTAACCCCGAATTTCAAAAATTCCTGAGAAACTACTTAGACTATTCTCACCTTCGAATGATTTTAATCAGCCGATATATTAATTAAAAACTCTGAAAACGCTAATTTTCACGCTGATTTTTCTGGTTGGCAACAGTCTCGCGCGTTGGAGATAAAAATCTGCTTTATTTCGAAAAGTGTTGCCACTGCTCGCTTTCATATTGTAGGGTTCGTTAATAAAAAATTTGTAAGTTTGACAAAATGTATATATATAAGGAAGAATATCTATTCGTGTGTTTGTTTGTTTGTTCACGTTATTCATTTCTGATTAATAAGATCAATTTTTTACCACATTTAATCCACTAAAATTAAATATTGGATGGAATTTGAGCTAATACAACCATTTGATCAGAAAGCTGAAAATCATTATAAATTGCGCGTCATTGTTGCTGATATAATGAGAGAGAATTAGTTTATTTTTTTATGAAAATTTTTTGTGGTTCCCTAACGCATTAGACTGAAAAATGTATGACTATGAATCGTACTTTTTGCATCGTTATTAGAGAAGGATTACAGCGGTATCGTTTTCTCTGTTGTTAGATGGATATCACTCCCTGCCTAACTTAACTGCCATCAGGTACTTCCGATAGTAATCAAATAAACCAATTACCTGTGTTTCTTTAACTGCCATCGGATTAACGTTAATTCTGTGTTAACCGTACACGTCGTCTCCGGTATTAGTCCCTACCCACCAGCGGCCGAGCGGTAAAATCGCTGAATACTGGTAGTTCCGTCTGGAGTTCGAACATTAAGGAACGGGCTGATTGCATGGGCGTTTTCGTTGTGTTCCTTGTATGTAAAGTGCATATGAGCCAGTTTCTTATAGAAAGTCCTCCACGGAGCCATCCGTGCTTAAGGTAGATAGCCCTCGAGTGCTTTAACTTAATCAAATTAACCAAACCAAACCTAGTCCGGTAAATCAAAAACTGGCTGTAGATACTTTTCTCCTCGGGTGAAAAAAGCTACATGATGAAGTTTCCACGGCAAAGATCCGCACTTACGTCACGTGGGATTTATCAATGAAAAATCTGTTCAAGAATTTCCCGACATTGATGAAACATCATAAATCTTCTGTCGTACATCATTCATCTGCACCAACAGATAAAGATATGTAACTTTTTCTTTTCTTCCAAAAAAGAGCAAAACTCGCAAATATTCCAGGAAGTTTCATCTTTGTGATTTATGTTGCAGTTGACGGCATTCAGTGCACACGGGGTTGTTTATTTTGGAGGGATATTTGTGGAGGGTTGTTCATAAATCCCATATGAAGACAAATTAATTGTAAATTTCCTCAATGCTGGAGAGGTGCTAATGATTTTTTTAGGTGAAGATAAAGAATAAAGACAACCACGTCCGCAAAATATATAAATAAATATAAAAATACATACATAAATATAAAAATTAAAATGTAATAAAATTTTTTAAAAAATCTGAAAGCTGAAAGATTTCATATTACGTGTACAGAGGCTTTTTTTTTTAATGTTTTGTGTGTTGCCTTTATTTATTAAACATCATGTTCTTCGCACCTAAACCATAAAATTCAGTTCAACAGCAATATCGCAAAATAATTTTAAAATGAGCATATCTTTAGAATTTCCGATACACAGTCTCGCGCGCTAGAGATATTTTTTTTCCCCGTAGAGTGTTGCCGTTGCTCATTTTTAAATCGTTGAGTTTGTTAATGAAAAATTCCTTAAGTTTTACAAAACATGAAATAGATAATAAAACAAATTTCAAATTTGAGCTTCCAGATGCCTATATTCGGGTGGAAACGAGCTAACCCTCTGAGCTAAAAAAAAGGTGGGTTAGCAGGAGTGAATTAAGAGTAGACTTGTAGACCGCGAGCTCAAGGACAGCATAAAAACATTAACAATCTCTTTTGCGCGACCGTTAAAATCTGATATCTTTCAGATTTAAAAAAAATTATATTAATTTGTTTATTTATTTATTTATTTTTAATTTAAAAGCATAATATGACGAAAATGAGCTTTTGGGTCTCTATTCTCAGCACTGCAGTGAAACACAAATTACGCCACAATACGTCCTAGAATTCCGCAACTTTAGGTGGTAAAAGAAAAGAAAAAGACTGCATTTAAACAACCACTTCTGATTAAGGTCACTGTTTACAGCAACAAAATAAACTCTTTTGCAAAAAAATCGAAGCACCAAGAAGGACTTTTGCGATCGTGACGAAATTTGGTATGCAAAAATATCTTGATCGAACATGCAAATGATCAAACTTTCAAGGCAAATGAACAGGAATTGCGATCATACAGCGCATTTCTAGTGCGCAATTTCAAAAGTATAAAACGAGTAACAGAAAACAGAGGCGGAAAATTTATCTTTTTTTGTTGTTGCCATTGTAATTCCGTAAAGAAGCAACGAAATATGCCAATACGACGATATTGAAGACCTTATAGACAACTAAACGACTTCGAACATGGTTGCGTGAAGCTCGGTGGTCATACCGAACAATGACCGCCACCTGCAGCGTACAGACACTGCTGTGCAAAGATGTTGCCAGCAATCGTTGCTACAAGGAAATTGCCGACGAAATGAAGGCTCCGGAAGGCCAAGGAGCAGAAATGCGAGGCAAGATAGGATGATTGTTCGCCAGGCCCGAACCGCCCCAACGGTATCATTGTCAACTATTCAACGCATTACAGCCACGTCTATACCTCCCGTGGTACCGTCTACCATCTCACGGCGCTTGTCGGAAGCGTGTTTACGCTCGCAGAGTCCTTTAAGACGTTTACCTTTGACCCCACAACATCGGTGGAGTCGTCTGGAGTGGTGTCGCAGCCCATCATCATGGCTGCTATCAGACTGCCATCGTATAGTGTTCAGCGATGAATCCCGCTTTACTCTTGAAGCAGATGACCACCGTGTTCGTGTCTGGAGACGACGGGGCCAGCGGTCCCAGTCAGCCTTTGTTTTACATAGGTATACAGCCATAACCCTTCGGTGATGGTGTGAGGCGCTATTTCTTATGACAGCAGGTCATCTTTAGTCATCCTCCGTACATCTTTAACAGCTCAATGATATGTTGATACCATCCTGAGGCCGATTGCATTACCCTTCATGGCACGTCATCCTCGGGCCATTTTCCAACAAGATAATGCCAGGCCACATACCACTCGCATGTCTCTGGACTGTCACCGAGCGGTTGATACTCTTCCTTAGCCAGCAAAGTCAGCAGACCTTTCACCAATCGAGCATGTCTGGGACATGGTAGGCCGCCAGATTCGGGCACCACAAAATATCGCAGATCTGGAACGACAACCGATGAATGCCTGGCAGAATGTACCGCAGGATGACATTAGGAACCTCTACTACTCCTTGCCTCGACGAATTCAACCATGCATTGCCGCCAGGGGCGGTTCGACCAATTACTAATATGAGCACTCAATGGGCGATTGTGAGCCATGAACAGGTACTATGGCCTTGATTTTTTAATCATTTTATTATCTGTGTATGAGCTATACACATATTCAATTTCGTCAAAAACAACCACTTCCTTCATGGTGCTTCGATTTTTTTTGCAAAAGAGTGTAATTAGAAAAAAAAAGCGCTTCGGTTTGAGAAGTCACAAAACTTCCCGTATGAGCCAACCCATAAACAACATGCATCGTAAAATGTTATGTATGCACCGTGAAATCTGCACGAGAGCTTTTATTAGGCTATACGAAAGCTGATTACGTATTAGCAAATATAGAATCATTACATACACAGTTCAAGAATCCTACAAAATTCCTATCACGTATAGGAAAAAAAAAAAAAAAAAGAAAGAAACTATACAAACTGATTACGAGAAAATAAAGGTGATGAAAAATTTCTTAATTACACGTCAAGATTCAAGATTAGATTGTGCGCGAAGTTATTATCTTCTGCCAACTTTGATATAGCATTTACGGACAAATAAGTGCAAATGTTGCTTAAATAAACACATTTTTAGCTTGTCTACACAGAATTCTCGCTGAAGTTCAGTTTTTGACTTTCCTGACCTTCCGTGGATTTTCATAGCCACCCCAAACTATTTTTCCCCGAAAAAAAAGAATAATTCGTACACTTACAACAAAATACAATGAAACAACTAAAAACATTATGAAAGTCCATTTTGTTACTTATTACTGAAATACAAATGAAAAGAAATATATGCAGGAAATATACGTACGGCTTTTTAAAAACAAATACCGAACCTAGGGAGCGGGAATTTACTCTGAAAAAGAAATTTATAGCAGTATGTTATTCGTAACAAATATTGTTACTGCATACGGGTTCGTAATGGATTAAATTCACATATAGCCAATGAAAAATACGGTTACAGTCACAAAAGAAACACTGTACAGTCCTAGAACTATCACCAAAAGTTCTCCTACAACTCCACTCAATTTGAAAGAGTAAAATCAATAGCGTGCCACTTTAAACTACTAAGAACACTAAACAAAACACAATGCAAAGCGCGTGTAAAAAGTGAAGCTCGCACGAAAATCCTGAACTAAAAACTGAGAACTTGAAGCTCTGTCCCGGCAGTTTTTATCCGACTGTCGAGAAATGTCTAGTACTTTCACTTTTATCGAAATTACTGAAAGGTGCATACGGTTACAGTTACATATAAAGCCCGGATATAATTACAGTTACATACAGGGATTAACTACAGTTATCCAATTACAGTAATACAGGGACTAGACCAGAATGTCGCCAAATGGAGGACATGTTTGGCGACATTTGGAGATTTCTTTCGAAATTTGGCGACAACTAAACTAAAAATCGCGGGGAAGGGAATTTTACTATACCAAAATCATGCAATTAAATTTAAATGCTCTATATTTTAAGTTATATGAAAAAGACATTTTTGTTATTGAATATTAGAATCGGTCTATTAAATTATTTTAAACGTTTGCTATTTTACTCTATATAACTTCTCATTAAAAATAACTAACTTCTACAGTTTATTTTATTGAACTTACTTTACTTTTATTGAAGTTTATTTTATTGAACAACTATTATTGGTGGATGTTGCAACACATTGGTACACACACATCAACATGGCAATTCAGTGGAAGACAGAAGAACTTACCTGTGAAAATAAAAGGATGAATAAGTGTAAGATAACAATCAAACATTATATAATTTACAGTTAAAATACATAATAAATACTAAACATATACAGTAAAAATATATATAGTAAACGAATGTGAACCTCAGGTAAATGTGTCTCTGATATGCAACTTATTTTTGCACATTTAAACCAACTAATATTAAAACACATTTTATCATTTAATTCATCAGTTTGAAAGCATTATAAATGAAGAATTCTATCTATAATATTGAATATCTCTAAAGAAGAAAAACGTTTTAAAAAATATTAAATTTCAGTTGAAAAAGTAACTAATAAATCCTAAAAGGAAATGAAATGTATGGACTAATCAATATTTAAATCCTGCACATTTAATGCATGTACAGACCCAAGATTAATCCCACCAAATATGAAATTAAACAAGCTAAATTTCAGCTCTTTATTCATATGTTTCAAAAATGCTCTTTTACCACTTTTCTTCGTAACCAAAAAGTTATGCAGAAGCTATGTACCTTATGTAAAAGCTATGTAGAAACATCCTGGTTAGACCACGACATTTGAGACATGAAGCATAATTTCGTATTCTAAACTATATATATATAAATAGTTTAGAATATATTTTAAACGGCTTTCTTGCTCACCCAGCTCACCAGCACGGTCGGGCTAGATATTTGGCCGCCCGGTGCGATATCCGTGGCTTCCAAATTATACCGCCTAATATCTACCTAAATTCTAAAAATTGTGCCGCCCGTAAAATCCGCCTCCCGGTCCAGCAGCATAAATCGCATCGGCTCTAGCGCCGGCCAGCATATTTCTTAAGTGCATATCTGTATCGCCACCGAGAGAGTGGCTTCTAGAATAGACCAATGGGCTTCTAGTAACATTTCTGCCATTTCACATGACCTCTACCGCGTGTTAAGGAACACGAAATTTCCTGTACAAAATAATTAAAGCATCGCGGATTTCTTCTTAAAATTTTCAGTGCGAAGTTAGATTAAATATAAGTATAATTACATTGTCAGGACTGAGTGTTCGGTGCATACTCTTGGCGAACATATTCGTAAAGTAAACTAAGTCCTCATCTTGAACAGGGAGCTGAATGCAGCTATGTTCTGTGGTAGAACACTGTGATTAAGTGGTAGAATGACTACACGTAAGAAGGATTTAAAATCCTCTTTTATTAAACCACAATTATGTACAGCCACTTCCCAACTCGGGAGGGATTACAGAAAATAATGACCGCACTTGGGTCTAAACTGAACAATCAAATAATTTAAATTAAGGTTGAGTAGAAATTAAGTAGTCGTTGCTCACAGAGCTATAACGCGAGGTTGGCCTCTATGCTAAATGGTGCGTAGCAAGATTTAACTAATACTAACGCACTTAAATTTACTTCAATAAGTAATAGAGTAACAGCGCTAAGGCTTAGAATTTAAATACTAGCTAGTCAGGCGAACGTCGAACAGAGCAGCAGTGATCTGAGACTAAAAGCTCTCTCACACTGAGTTGTTCCTTGCTAAAGCTTAAATATAAACTTGGCTCCACTTCAAATTAGCATAAAGCTGAAACGCGCGCTTATTCTAATGGGAAGTTGAAATAAAAACACATAGGAAAGGCAAATTAAAATAAAACTTTGTTAGTTTAAACTAAAACCTTACAATATATATATGTCAATACTAGAAATCTTACTATTTTTTATTGCAGTCTATATGAGAAACATGTTCAGTAACAGACAATGTACAGTTTTATTCAAAGCGAATTTTCCTAATTTGCATTCTTACGCATTTGGTGTGTTAAACTTAACATTAATAACTGTTCACTGTGAAGTGTATTTGCCAGCACAAGAAATATTCTTCAAACAGAATGAACTTACATTCACAACGGATATGTATAATTTACTTATATATAACTTTTAATGTTAACAGCAGATATAATCAATTCATTCACAATATATATATTGAATCTTATACTTTCAAAATCAAAGGCAGCAAGATAAGGAAATACCAGATTCATTGTAACACTTCCAGTCCTTCTCAGCTCAATAAAAAAATACACGCTTGAATTCTCTTACTCCACAGGTGTTAGTACATGTATGATACTCGAGGCTAACTGAGCTTGAGTCATTTTCTCGATATAAAGAGCGATAATATGCCACAAATATTAATTCGAATATCTGTGCGTGGTAAGCGAAATATTGCTGAGTACATAAACTTATAAAATAAAACCACAACGAAATTTTCTTCTATAATGATAGCAGCATTTATATGCCATGCATTTATAAGTGCAAAACAAATGCAAAATAAAAAGTAAACAACAACACGCACTCATACGCACAGTTTCAAATATTCAGCGCCACGAGAACAATAGAAGCTCACTGCTCCTTTTCCACCACCCCCAGTGACGATACTGATGTGCACTTGTCAATTACGCCTCCGGTTCAGCTTGCCAGTACTCAGTACTGATACAGCAATTCAGTATGACGTAGTAATTTAATTTAGCATGTTTCATCTTTAAAAATCTTAATGCGCAGGTAAAGCTTGGGTAATTTGGAATCAAGATAAGTAATTAAACAATTACAATTACAAATAGGTTGACAATATTTCGTCATTCCATCTCACTTTTTTTTTTCTGATCAATTAGTAATTTTCCCTGTGATTTAGCAAACGGTCTTTTACAGCACTGGAAAGTTTTTTTATATATAATAATTATATAATTTTATCTATAATGTCATTTTTAAACTTCTCTCTTCTCAGCTGCGTCATATACACTAATTGTTTCTCCAGGAAGCAAACTGTATCATTGACGGATTTTAACATTTTCTGTAAATTGCTAATTCATTTTTTCCCCTCCTGTATGCTTCAATTTACTGACCTTGAAAAAAGATTCTCACACACAGGAGTTCAGCATTCCAAAGCAATGACTTGCCGTTTTCCTTGGACTCTGGTTTCCATCAAGATCAAGATAGTACTTTCGGTTCAAGGTGTCAGCCACTAATAAGTTTTAATCTATATATCAAGTAAGGCCGGAGGCCGGTCACTTTTGTTTAGATAAATCAGAGGTGCTTAGCACCGCGCCCTTAGGCGAAAGAATGGTCTATGTGGCAAAGTCATACAGGAAGGCAGTTATGAAATTATAAATTGATATACTTTTGTAGATGTAGAAACATTCGAAAAATTTTTGAGCAGGTGGTGGGTGCGTGCTATTTGCAGTGAGGAATTGAGTGACTGAAATGAACATGAGATACGGGGAGTAAGTCAAAATCAAATCACGTAACCTGAGGTCGCGTTCTGGTTCGTTGATAAATACTGCTGTATTAACTCAAAGTTTTATTAATTTAAGAGTAAATAACTCTTGTAGGCCTATAGTATTGCAACTGGTTTCCATGGACCTTATAAGATCTCTTATAAGATCCCTTGCTGGTTTCCCTGTGACGTCAGACGTTTAGACTTGACGCATGCGCTCTATATGTCAGTTTCCGAATGCGCAAACCAATGACTTTCCATTCTGTGCACCAAAAATTTGGTCTTCCTGCATGTTGGCCGAATTGCTTGTTTTGACGTCATATGTCACGTTACGGAACTTGATCCGGAATAGTTTAGGCTTTTATAAAGCAACATTCATTTGGTTTATGCAATTGCAGCAAAGCCTAGAGGACTATCTTCCTAAAGGTAGGGATGCCTTCGGGGAGGACTTTCTAAGTGAAACTGGCTTGTATACATGTTACACATACAGCAGCATTAATATCGAACCTGTTTCTCATTCACTTTACATTCATAAGTTTAGTCAGAAGCAAATTTATTATAAACCCAAGTACTCCAAATCTACCTTTTTGTTAGCAAAAGAAGGAAAAAATACACAGTCAAACGAATTCATTATACATAACATGATGCCCCATTTCGGATATCTTCGGGAATACCTAATTTCTTCTGGAAATAGGTTCGTTAGCGATAGTATCTCTAAATGCCGTAAAAAGTAAGAACGGATGACAAAGGAGTGAAATAAAATGAAAGAACTTTGGAAGGAGACTTTTATTTATTAAAAGTCTATATGCAGTCTATATGCAGTCTATATTTCCAAAACAGATTGTAAAATGGATTCAGCGATACGGAGATTTTTACGGGAAGAGAAAGAAAAAAAAAATTACGCAGCACAGCCAAAGTTTATAAAACACATTTGAAAACGTTATCTTTTTCTCGTGAAATAAATGGTCACAAAGGTAAAAACGATGTAAAAAAATTCTTCTCCTTTGCTAAAGCTTTTTCCCTCTTTTTTCTTTATCTGGCTCTTAAAAGTCATAACGGCGATGCAGAAATAAATTACTCCGAGTACCAATTACGCGCGAAGACGTCTCCAGAATTTTTGCGACTTTAAATCATTTTTATGCAATCATTATTAGCAAAGGATAGAACTTAATATTTTATTTATACATATACATTTCCAGACGGATAGATTACGTATGGGTCGTCAGGAAAGGAGACGACGCAAATTGGGCACCAGTTCTACGTGCACAAAAAGAGGTTCTTTTCGTATTGCTCTGGGGAATGAGGAGGCATTAGAAATTCTAATTTGCGAAATATATGAAAATTTAACTTGCTATATTGAATATATGAATCTATATTTTACAATATAAATTAGCAGATTTCTGCATCAAAACACTGTTATTTTTAACTTCCTGGTACGAAGTAAAAAGGAAGAATTGTAAGCGCGAAAAATTTCGGATCTCATATTTCAACAAAAGTATCAATTTTGACTGTTATCGAACGCAATTTAACATTGTTTTTGAGTAATATATAAACGCAAGGACAGAATAAAAAATTCTTTTCCCCCAAAAAAATTATAAAACTGATTTAAAATGTATTCTGAAGAGATTTTTTCGTGGAGTCTTCGTCGTGTTTTCGTCTTTCGTACGTACATACGTACCTATGTATGTATGTATGTATCTCGTATAACTCAAAAACGACTAGCCTCAGAACGCTGAAATTTTGTATACAGGACTATTATAACATGTAGATGTGCACCTCGCATTTTGGTTGCAATCGGTAGACCCAAAAGTATATAAATATATATATATATATATCCACTCTGTTTACTCGGCTCAGTGAGCTCAGTTTCTTTATTCTTATATGTTTATAAATTGTGCATTTTTTGCTCTAAAAATGATTGAATTATGTTGTTCTTATCTTTCATTAAGGTTAAGATTTTATGCCTTTAGTTAACCTGCATGCAATAATTGTGAAATTATCAACAATTTAAAAGTTTTTTAAGTGCGGCGAAGCCTACTTTTTGGTTATGATAGCGGACATATGTTTACATTCGAAGCTTAGCAGAATAGTCGATTTGCTGCCAATCTAGAGCAACTAAGCTTCGCAACAACAAAGGAACTTCTTCTTTTATTATTCCGAATTAAATTATGCTTGATTGGTTCTGGAATTATCATTTAAGTTATTAGCTTGTTTTTGAGTACAATTGTTTTTTATTGTTTATTGTTTCAAAAATTGTTTTTTAAATTGTTTTAAGTGTACTTGGCGTTTTATGTTTTTCTATATCTTCCAATTTTTAATGAAAATATTTTGAATTTGTATGTATTTTTGCCTTCCCACGACGTGAAAACTGAATTAATGAGTAGCGCATGTGCATTAGGTAAGGGGCGCTGAATCGTCTGTGTTTAGCGCCGAAGTGTGGCTATGGTAAATACTAAATTTAGTAAACTTTAAAGAGTGCACTTATTCTGTATGGTTTATGCGCTATCGACGAAGTAGATTTAATTCAAAATTCGTTAACTGTTAATCCAATATGTTTAAATGAAATACAGGAAAATTGCGTATAATTTAATACTCCATACAAGGAAGTCATGTGGTGTACACATCAGATTTTTTTTATTCGCGGCGATATATTGCACTAAAAGAAACGGAAAAAAAATTTTTTTAATTTTTAACTTCTATGAGTCCTGTAATAAATAATGATTCTTCTAACATATATGAAAAATTTTTGCTAAAATGATCTTTTCCAGTCGTATTCTTTCATATAAACTTCCTATTCGCAAAACTTCGGCATTATGAAGATATCGATATTTCTCAAACCTAACAATTCAAGTTCATTTTTACTTCCTTGTACGAAATTAAGGAAGTACTGTAATCACGAAAAATGTCAGGTATCATATTTCAACAAAAAAAAAATCCATTTTGACCGCTCTCGAATCCATTTGAACGATGTTTCTGCGTGACATCTGTACATATGGACAGAACAAAGGATTCTTTTTTCCAAAACAGATTGTAAAATGGATTCAGAAGATACGGTTTCGTGACGTCTGTACGTACATATATACGTATGCATCTCGTATAACTCAAAAACCAGCAGCCGTAGAACGCTGAAATTTTGCATATAGGACTGCTTAACACGTAATTGTGCATAATATGGTTTTTCGTTGCAGCATGCCGCGCCAAACCTATACATATATATGCTCACTCTGTTACCCTGCTCAGTAAGCTCAGTTTTTTTTTACTCTTATATTGGTAAATTGTGCACTTTTAGCTTTAAAAGTAATTTGGATTATGTTGTTCTTACGTACCGCTTAAGTTTTTTATGCTTTTAATTAATCCGCATGCAATAGTTGTAGAACCATGAAAATTTTAAAAGTTTAAGTGCCACCAAGCCTAAAGAGGCTGTCATTTGTTTACATATCAAATTCTTAGTAGAATAGTGAATTGCACCAGATTCAGTATCTTTTTGCCAGTGTGACAAAAAGTTAACATTTAATTTTGTGCACCAAAAATTTGGTCTTCCTGCCCGCTGGCCGAATTATTTGTTTTGGCGTAAAAATTGTTTTTAACTATATTTGGTGTGTTAGATATTTCTGTATTTTACAATTTTTAACGAAGATGTTTTGAGGTTTAATGTACTTTTGCCTTGCACGGTGTAAGAACTGAATTAATTTAATGCGAAATATATCTCTAATGAAATTGAGATAATAAGTTTAAATGAAATACAGCAAAAAATGTGCATAATTTGATAGGACGTTTAAGGAAGTCACGTGTTGTCCGCATCAAGTATTTTTTAAACGTATAACTGTCCACAGCCCTTTAACCAGCATTTGGCTGCCATAGAAGGCAAAATGTGAATTAATAATATTTACCAATTTTCTCTTCATGAACTATTTTTAGGAATTGAATTATCTTATAAAAGTTAAACATTACAAAACATCAACATAAAAAAAAAAAATTCAGTTTATCACACAAACAAACAAACAAAAAAAAAAAGCCTCCCAATAAGTATTTTAAATGTATGAAATAGTGTCCCCCTGATAACCGAACGGTAAAATCGATAATCATGTGTAACAAGAGTCAATTTTCCCTTAAATTCCTTCCCAAAGACATCTCTTTCCTTTTGTAGATACCCCTCGAGTGTAATGTGAGTAATAACTGGTGTATGAAAAAAGCACTTTCCAAAAATATACTCAATGAAATTAACAAAAATGAAAAATTATAAGAAACTGAAATTCTTACCAAAAGAGGTTAGGTTAGGTTAGGTTATTCAATTATGGCAAAGCACACGAGGGCTATCTGCCTAAAGGGAGGGATGCCTTCGTGGAGGACTTTCTAAGGGAAACTGGCTCGTATACACGTCACACATGGGGAAAACCACGAAAACACCCATGCAGCCAGCCCGTCTTACCAAAAAGAAAAATCGAGTTTTTTACATTCTTTCGTGTAGTTTATTTGCTAATTACAAAAATTTAAAACACTTTTAATAAAATAAGAAGAAAAACAGTACATATTAACAATGGCAGTAATATAATTTTTATGGCTCCACGAATATCACAAAATATATTGCCTCCTCCCACTTCAATGTCAGTGTATTTGTAATTTTTTTTCCTTAATTTTAAATTGGCTACACCTTTCTCAGACGTTTCAATGGAAAAGAAACTAGCCAAGGCAGAATGTAAATTTAGGCAAAAAAGCACCCTTATTTATCTATGCTCCTGAAAAAGAGGAACCTGCATCTGATAGCTCTCGAAATCGATAGCATTTTATTCAAAATGTAACTCCAATCTAAGGCTTCCTCCTCCCTGTACACCGGACACTAAAAGCCCACCATTAATCGTAATGGCGAGCTTCGTATAGGTACAAGTATGATGCAGGTGTCGCCCACATGGTATAGTGGTTAGGGGAGCCTACTACGGTACCGAAGGGCCCGGGTTCGAATCTAGGAGAAGACATGGATGTTGTCGATGCGGCATGGCGGCACTTTAAATATGCGGTGAGCCGAAAGTCTTCTCGTGTGGATTGGTGGGAGACCCCTGGATTCCCCCCCGGGGTGCTCTCCCTCAAAATTGGGGATGGAAAATAGAAGTCCAACCTCTCTTCGGAGTACGCTCTGGCAATCATTCTTCCATGTGGCCATTCCATTCCCAGGCCGGTGTACAGGGAGGAGGAAGCCTTAGACTGGAGTTACATTTTGGATAAAATGCTATCGATTTCAAGAGCTATCAGATGCAGGTTCCTCTTTTTCAGGAGCATAGATAAATAAGGACACGACGACAACAGCAACAACAACATGATACAGGTACAAGTATGATCGGTATTATAAGTACAGGTACAAGCATGCCTGGTAAGATAGGTCGTATAGAATGATAGGCTTCGGCCTAACTGTGCAGTTCCGCCCCAGTTTGAGGAAGAACATCCCGGGATGC
>KL814877.1:0-54247 GCA_000611955.2 Stegodyphus mimosarum | reverse complement strand
AGTTTGAAATATTGACATAAACCATCACCACAAGCTTTTCCTTACTTCAGAATTAAATATTTATTAATTAAATATTTATTTATTAATTAATTTATTACTTTAATTGTCTCTACAAAAACAGGAAGACAGTTATGCTTCACCAAATATAGACCATAGCCAAACAATATAGTTTTTATTAAATCTAAACAAAATGATATTCTTAATAAAATTCGAAACATTTACCATTAATGTTATTTCATAATGAGAACATATGCAAGCTTTCAAAACACATAAAATTTATTCTTGTTTAAATTTCATAATTCTAAGTAATAAGATAACATTACACAGAAGTAGTTGCTTTTCCTACAATTCCTCGTTAAAATGAAAAACCGCATTTTTAGAGCAATCAAACACTCCACAAAACAAATCAAAGTGCATAAAGTAAATAAGTCACTCTGAAAGATTCTAAGAAATTTCTTGGAAAGATTAATGGAATTTCTGATTACTTAATAGAGAAGAGAAGAGAAGAGAATTTTTACTGACAGATTCTGTTCCTGGTCAACATGACACATCAGCTTGTTACAATGTATTTAGTTTCGTATTTTAACTTTTAATAAAGTTAATTTTTATGTTCTACCAAAGTTTATTTACCGTCTGATAAGTTTGAAATATTGACATAAACCATCACCACAAGCTTTTCCTTACTTCAGAATTAAATATTTACTAATTAATTTATTACTTTAATTGTCTCTACGAAAACAGGAAGACAGTTATGCTTCACCAAATATAGACCATAGCCAAACAATATAGTTTTTATTAAATCTAAACAAAATGATATTCTTAATAAAATTCGAAACATTTACCATTAATGTTATTTCATAATGAGAACATATGCAAGCTTTCAAAACACATAAAATTTATTCTTGTTTAAATTTCATAATTCTAAGTAATAAGATAACATTACACAGAAGTAGTTGCTTTTCCTACAATTCCTCGTTAAAATGAAAAACCGCATTTTTAGAGCAATCAAACACTCCACAAAACAAATCAAAGTGCATAAAGTAAATAAGTCACTCTGAAAGATTCTAAGAAATTTCTTGGAAAGATTAATGGAATTTCTGATTACTTAATAGAGAAGAGAAGAGAAGAGAATTTTTACTGACAGATTCTGTTCCTGGTCAACATGACACATCAGCTTGTTACAATGTATTTAGTTTCGTATTTTAACTTTTAATAAAGTTAATTTTTATGTTCTACCAAAGTTTATTTACCGTCTGATAAGTTTGAAATATTGACATAAACCATCACCACAAGCTTTTCCTTACTTCAGAATTAAATATTTACTAATTAATTTATTACTTTAATTGTCTCTACGAAAACAGGAAGACAGTTATGCTTCACCAAATATAGACCATAGCCAAACAATATAGTTTTTATTAAATCTAAACAAAATGATATTCTTAATAAAATTCGAAACATTTACCATTAATGTTATTTCATAATGAGAACATATGCAAGCTTTCAAAACACATAAAATTTATTCTTGTTTAAATTTCATAATTCTAAGTAATAAGATAACATTACACAGAAGTAGTTGCTTTTCCTACAATTCCTCGTTAAAATGAAAAACCGCATTTTTAGAGCAATCAAACACTCCACAAAACAAATCAAAGTGCATAAAGTAAATAAGTCACTCTGAAAGATTCTAAGAAATTTCTTGGAAAGATTAATGGAATTTCTGATTACTTAATAGAGAAGAGAAGAGAAGAGAATTTTTACTGACAGATTCTGTTCCTGGTCAACATGACACATCAGCTTGTTACAATGTATTTAGTTTCGTATTTTAACTTTTAATAAAGTTAATTTTTATGTTCTACCAAAGTTTATTTACCGTCTGATAAGTTTGAAATTCGATCTCCAACAATGGCGGCTACTTTGGCTACTGATTCTAGAAGGAACCACATTTCACAGAAGTCTATAAATTCAATCATTTGATACTTGGTCAACATGTTATCTACTAAATGAATTTTGTTGTGATATCTCTTGTCTTTTTGGTGTTGCAATTTGGATGGCCAGCAATGTATTTAGAACAGCTTAGATTTATAATTTTCATATAGTTCAGCTTAGCCTATCCATTCTCATTATAAATATACATAATAAATAGATTTCTCGTAATTTACACTGCTGGCCACCGTAAATACAACATCCTGAAGAAAGCATGCAAATAACATGAAATTTACAACATGCATTAGCGGAGGTGAGATATGCAAATGATTAGAATTTCAGAGTAAAAGCACATCACGTGAGCCTGTGGCGCCACTTCAAAGCGCTATTTAAGGCTTGGAGTTTTCGCCGATTTCAAGTTCGGCAATTATGTTTTTCTTGTGTTTTTTTTAACCGATGAATTATGCCTCGTAGTAAGCAGTTATCATCGTTTGATCAAGTATCAGAGTTCGACAAAGGAAGGATAGTGGCCTACCGACAGTGTGGATTATCTTTCAGGGAAATCGGTAGTCATGTTGCACGAAACAAATCAACTGTAATGCGGATATGTCACCGTTGCATGCAGGAGGGTACGGCGGACCGACGTGTCCGATCGCATCCACCTCAGTGCACCACTTCACGTGATGACAGGAACAATATGCGCATGGCAGTGACGGATCGCTCAATCACATCACGAACCATAGCACAGCACATCATATTCAGTCAGTAACGCATCATCCAGTGTCTGCGCGTACCATTCGACGCCGTTTACAGCAGAGGGGTCTGTCCCCAAGACGTCCATTGCTTAGTCTACCCTTGACGCAGAACCACAGACGTCTCCGCCGCCAATGGTGCTATGAAAGAACGATGTGGAAGGCAGAATGGAATGAAATTGTCTTTACTGGCGAGTCACGCTTCTGTCTGCAACACCACTATCCGACCATCGTCGAGTCTGGAGACACTGTGGAAAGAGGATGCTCAACAGCTGCGTTATACCCCGCCACACTGGTCCTGCACCAAATATTATGGTATGGGGCGGTATTGAATATCACTCTCGCACTCCTCTAGTACGCATTGCCGGTATTTTAAACAGCCAACGCTACATCTCCGAGGTGTTGAAGCCAGTTGTCTTTGCTTAACTTCAGGGCTTGCACACAGCCATATTTCAACAGGATAGTGTGCGACCACACGTGGCACGCATTGTCCAAGGATTCTTCGTCAATCGCCAGATTGAATTGCTTCCCCGGCCGGATCGCTCTCCGGATCTTTCGCCGATAGAAGACATTTGGTCCATGGTTGCTGAACGACTGACCCAGATTACATCCCAAACTGCCACATCAGATCAACTTTGGCAACGCGTGGAAGCTGCTTCGTCTGCTGTATCCCAAGAACACATCCAAAGTCTCTTTGAATCAATGCTGAGGCGTGTGACAGCGGTGATCTCCAACAATGGCGGGTACTCTGGCTGCTGATTCTAGAAAGAACCACACTTCACAGAAGTCTATAAATTTAATCATTTGATACTTGGTCAACATGTTATCTACTAAATAAATTTTGTTGTGATATCTGTTGCCTTTCTTGGTGTTGCAATTTGGGTGGCCAGCAGTGTATATTTAAACTGAATAAATGTAACTGACTACTGCTTTAGCTGACCGTAATTCTAATCTTTTACTTTCCAGAAATCTCAAAAAGCAGAAATTATCAGAACTTTCGCTCCACCGATTGAAAGGCCGGAGAGAGACATCTCAGTTTAGTTGTTGTTTAGTTAATTGTTGTTGATTGTAGCGAGTTCGCGGCGAGATCGAATTAGCTTTCTCTTTGCATTGCATTGCATTGCATTGTATTCTAACATTTTTGGTAGTTTCAAGGGTAACTACTGATTATATTGCGAGATATTGTGATACTGAGATATTGTACGAATATCTCCGAGGAAATTTTCCAGCGTTTAGTTATATATATATATATTGCGATAAGAATGAATTTTCTTAACCTTTTTTCGGACTTGCGCATTCAGTCTATTACGAAGCCGTACGCACGCAACACTAATATCAGTAGTAACAGTACCGGTAGCAATAACAATAACGGCGATAACAAATAATAATAATAACCCTAATTAAGATACGATAACAAGCCGAATGAATATTAATTTAGAAGTCAAGCAACAAAAATCAGCCTTATATTTTCAAATTTGTTTTTCACAGGACTAGATTCGATGGTTTTACCGAACCATCAACCTCAGCTGCCATAGCGCATATGAACCAGATAAGATATAATGATTAGATAAGATAGGAAAGCCTGGACCGGAGAAAAGCTACTGGCGCCATCTGTTGATCAAACCAGAACTAAAACATAATTTCTTTAAAGGCTGAAGGCAAAGATGGATTGGAATTAGGTTCGTTAACTAGGACAGAAAGATTTTTTTGAATGTGAAATGCCTCTAGAAAATCCAGTTCACCAATGGAAGATGTTTTTTTGAATAATTTTGGCAGCAGAAAAATTGAAAGTGTGATTTTCGGACTAACAATGTTGGGCAACAGAAGACTTCTGTGTTTCATTTTTAACATATGTTCCTTAACGCGAAATTTTAAGGCTCTCTCAGTTTCGCCAATGTAAATTAAACCACACTGGCAAGAAATCCTATAAATACACCAGGAATTCATATCCGGAATAGGGTCCTTGAGGATGGAACTCGGAATTTTATTCGTGGGAGAATAAACGATCCGAAAGTTAAATTTCTGTAAAATACGTGCAACTTTATAGCTAATTGATGGAAAGAAGGGAATGGCAACATCATTTTTATAATCTAAAACAAGAGTCTGCCTTTTGGTGTGTTGAAATGAGAATTTTTTAACTGCTTGATTAATAATGTTATGTGAAAAACCCCTGTCAACAGCTATTGCCTTTAAAAAATTTAGTTCTTCATCGAGGGATAGTTTGGAGGAGCAAATTTGAAGAGCAAGGAAAACATAGGAATAAAATGAAGCTAACTTTTGTTTAGTCGGATGATATGATTGGTCCCTAACATTATTGGTCCGAAAATCACACTTTAAATTTTTCTGCTGCCAAAATTATTGGAAAAACATCCTCCATTGTTGAACTGGATTTTCTAGAGGCATTTCGCATTCAAAAAAATCTTTCTGTTCTAGTTAACGACACTAATTCCAATCCATCTTTGCCTTCAGCCTTTAAAGAAACTGTTTGAGTTCTGGTTTCATCAACAGATGGCGCCAGTAGCTTGTCTCCTGACCAGGCTTTCTTATCTTATCTAATCATAATATCTTATCTCGTTCATTTGCGCTTTTTGCAGCTGAGGTTAATGGTTTGGTAAAACCATCGAAACTAGTCCTGTGGAAATTTGAATATGTAACGCTGATTTTTGTTGTTGGACTTATAAATTAATAATAACGCTAATAATCTCTATTATTAAATATTAAAGAATTTTTATGTATATGTTACTGTAAAGGCTCGAAGTCAGGTAAAACCTAGCTTTTACCAACGTGGCTTGATAAAATAAGGAAGTATGCTTTAAATATGATTCCATTTCTGCCTTTTACCAAGTTTTTGAGGTAAAACCTAGGATTTACCACTGCCTTCTGGTAAAAGCGCGAAATGACAGATTTAAATCGACCTTCAATAAGCCACCGCACACAAATTCCGTAGCGACACTTTTCTGTTCCTGCCCTTTTAATTTGCACCATTTGCAGTCTAGCTTCGAGATAATTCAAACAAGTGTAAGCTGCTATGATCTAAAATAGAAGCAGTTTGTTTCCATTTTAAAGTATTTTGCGTTTTTTATTTTGCTGAAGGGAAATGAGTGTCGTTATGCGGAAAATGTTTTTTGACATTTTGTCTGAATCTGTAAAAAGCCTGTGTAAGCCTGATAAATGTTTTTATTTAACAAATGAGAAATACACTTCTTCAATAAATGAAGTGAAAGAAGCAAAATATGCGAAACAAAAACAAACAGTTCATTACCAGAAGGTTGAAGCCCTGTGATATTCTAAATGTTGGACAGAGGACAAACTTATAGCACCACTATCTGCAGAAATCCTATATTATGTTACAAATAATGAAGTCTTCAACATCGTACACGGTTCTCGTATCGCAGTTAGTCACGGTGAAAGAATTCGTATGATTAAGGAAATGAATCGCAAGTACAAGAATGTAACAGCAGAATCTATCTTCACATATTTGAGACTATATGAACCATGCCAGAAAAACCAGACAACTGCGAAGAAGGGGATTGTAATTAAACCAATTGTGCACTGCGGAATGAATTCTCGGTGCCACTTCGACTTAACAGATATCCAGTACAATCCTGATTGTGATAGGAAATTCATTTTAATGTATAAAGATCATCTTAGATAATTCGTCCTACTACGAAGTTTACACAGTAAAAGTGCTGATAAAGTAGCGTATCACTTTCTGGATATTTTCGTTGCTTTTGGAGTCCCGACCATTCTTTATTGTGACAATGGAAGAGAATTTTGCAACCAAATCATAAACAGTTTATGTGAAAGTTGGTGCCATATAAAAATAGTTCACCGTAAACCGAAACACAGTTAATTGCAACGTTCTGAAGAACGGGCTAAACAAGGCGTTGAGAACATATTGGCAATATGGATGGAAACAAAACAAGACAGGAAATTGGTCAGAAGGTTTAAAATTCCTTCAAACAATGTAAAGCAAAGCATATCACGAGGGAATCAAATGTTCACCTTACGAAGCAATGTGCGGTTGTCTATGAAGATGGGATTTGCTAACTCAGTTTTGCCGCGTAATTTGATTAGTACCGTGCCACTGAAGGGAAAAAATTATAGGTCCTAATCACGAATCAACAATTGATTTGAATCGCAAGATGATAATCATGCATGTGAAAAAGGATCATGCATAACGATGGAAGTAGATACTGAAGTTTAAATTGAAAAAAAAAAGAACCGGATATATGCACTGACACAACAGGTGCGATTTTCAACATGTTCGAAATGTGAAAGTGTTTCGAGAGACAGCTCCACGAAGGACTTCAGAAGTAGGCAAAGAAGAGGAAGACCGTGTCTACTAAAAACTTTCCATAACCTTCTTTCTGGCAAAACGTTAAAATAAAAGTACCTGATATTAATATATAGAAAATGGATCCAAAATCAGTAATAGCCGTGACTACAGATATTAAAGACGACGACATTTATGTTCTTGGTACTATGTTTGGTAAATTAAAATCGTTGCACGCAAGAAACCAGTTTACCTTTTTACAAAGAAATTTTTTAAATATCGAAGAAGTTGGTACAGAAGAAATAAGTGTATTTGAAGTATGTAATAATATTTCGTAGTAAAAATATTTATTTGGGGGACAATGACTCAGAAAATGCAACTGTTCAAAGAAGTGTAATACGAAGATGTGTGCGTAAATCAACTGATCTACTTTGTAATTCAAAATGTCATCGTTGTAACAGGTAGTAAGAAGTGTTATAGTAGTATTAACGAAAAACATAACATTTTTCTTTTTTTTTTAATTCATAACTTTAATTTTTTTCTGATTTCTGTTTAATTTTATAACCATTCCCAAATTGTTAAAATCTCTTCAGTAGTTATTGAGAGAATTGTGCATTAATTGAGTTTTTTCACGTGGGATCTTATTTGTGAAATGGCATAAGTATTGCATTTTTTATATTTCCATTCCTGGTAGCTCTTTGAAAAACAATTGTAAGACAGTTCCATCAACATAATCTTAAATCCTACCTTATTTTGATTAGTTTTACAATTTATACGATCAGTTCAAAAGTTAAAGCGTGTTTTAACTTTTTTTTGGGGGGGGGATACACTGTATACAATATTTCTGCGAATGAAAAAATTCTATCATAAATAATTCCTCGTTTCGGGCTTTTACCGGAAGGCGTTGGTAACTACTAGGTTTTACCACAAAGGTTTGGTAAAAGTCCGAAGTGGAATCATATTAAAGCATACTTCGGACTTATACCAAGCACAACGTAAAAGCTAGGATTTACCAGACTTCGGGCTTTTACAGTAACATATATACGTATGATTACTCCCCGAACTGCGGAACATCAGTGTCTAGAGCTGCCAGATTCTGAATATACATGATCATCCTCAAAAACATGTCTACTTCCAAGCCTCAACTTTGAATTTCGAATTTTTGTATTTATTTATTTCATATTTTGTAAGAATTTAACGAGCTAAATTCAACGATTGGAATGCGAGTTGTGGCAACACGGCTACAAATAAAAAACGAATTACCTTCAACATTGCTATTCCGCAGACTGAGAGATATTTATTTTTCATTAAAGCAAATTGTTATCGAGGCCTAAAATAAAATTTTAATTCTTTCACCCACCGTCGTGTTGCCATTTGGCTATTTAACTATTAAATTTAATATTTCTCTTACAGAGTAGAAAACGAAATGATTGAAAAGCAATAAACTCAATGTTTAGAAATATTTCGCCTACTTTTTAATCGGATTGGTTTCAATAAAAATGCATTTAAATCATGAGATGTTCAATGTAATGACACTAGCCCGACTCATTCAAATCATTAGACAGCTAGTTTTCCATGAAATAATGTAGCGAATATAAAAAAAAACGCTCGACAACCCCTAACGCTCAATCGGGAATTCTAAAGATATGTTGTTTTTAAATATTCTGCGATTCTGTGTTAAAAAGTTTTGTGAAGTAACTGCGAATAAAGCGATGCTTAATAGTGAAGCGAAAAGACAAAAATAATGTGTTAGCAGGAGACAGCATACTGTATTAGTAGGAGCAAGATTCGTAACTTGCGATGCTCAGAGTATGAAAAAACCTTACCATATCCTCCGGTACGACATTAAAATCCGAATCTTTTCAGAATAAAAATATTATAGTACCTAGACTCACTACAATCATTGCATATATTTTTTATAGTTGTTTTAGGTAGCACGCCACGTAAGAGCTACTTTATTAGAATAAGTCACCAAATAAAAATCAACATCTGCAATGACATAGAAATTCAGTCTCGCAATATTGATAATTGTGGAATAATCAGTTAGCAGCTTCCCGAGTAGCTTCAATAAATTAATTTACAACCGTATCGCCAAAGAGTAAATATAATCCTCTGCAAACCGATATGCATGTGGCGAACAAAGCGCCAAATTATCCTTTATTCGAGTAAAATCCTTCCAGTCTCCACTGAAAGTCTCCGGAGCAGAATTGCCACAGATCCATTCGGCGGACGAGTCTGCCCGAATTTTTAGCCTTTCTTCGGCACGTCTGGAACTCTGAAAGATTTCCTGAATTTTCGAGAGCCCGTTTATTACGCTTAATTAAAACGCCGCCGTCCGCTAATTTTTACCACCGCTTTATAGAATGCCCAATAAATTAATCCAGCGGCTTCGCATAATGAGAAAATTCCACGATTCTCTCCAAAAGGTGGAAGGAATTGTTGCCCGAGGATGTCGAAAATGGCGATGCGATACTAAGATGGTACGAAGAAGTTTTGTCCCAGTAATTAAATTGCAGCATTTGATTATTTGAAGCTGGTGGCTTTTAAATTGCTGCTTTGAATACTCTTTAGGCTTAGCTCGGGGATTATTCCGGGGATGGTAATGCCTAAATACCGTTTCCTTGAAATCTGAGTTTAATATTTCTGTCTAAGCAAAGCTTGAAATGAATGCGCAACATGCGACGCGGTGAGAATTTTGTTCGCAGTCGTAAAATAATTAAGCAGAAACTTTAATAACGATTAGAATTTAAACCTTTGACTAGGAATTAAAAAAAATTACTCCGTTTTTTATCCAAGTGAACAAAGCATGTCATAAATAAGGTAAATTTACCATAGGGTTTTTTTTGACAAACGGTCTTCAAGCCAAAGCCCAGCCGTAGCTAATAGTGGGATACATATGTCCCACACGTAACGATGGACTTCGTATTATTCGGGAAAACTTTATTATATGAAACTGATTTTATATCTTCAGGGTACAGGGTGAAACATTCTTTTTCATAACCCAGCATTACACATCCTGCAACTCATATTTGTTAGCCCAGATAGGCTATTAATTTTGTTTAGGAATTTTGCGTCGATTCGCTTTAAACGATGAATCACTTTTGAAATTGTTGCCACCAAATATTAGAATATATATTCCTGTATTATATTTAAATAAATTAAATAATGAAGAACCCCCATAAATGTATATATGTTTCCCGCACTGTGATAAAACAACGGTACCTAGAGCCATTAAATTTTTAATAACATACGTCTCCACCCGAATATGGGCATCTGGAAGCGAGAATTTGGAATTTGTTTTATTATCGATTTCATATTTTGTAAAGCATTTATTAGTTTTTGATTTAGAAACTCGACGATTTCAAAGCCAGTAATGCAACACTGTACGAAAAATAAAAGCATTTTATCTCCAGCGCGCGAGACTGTATCGGAAATTCTAAAGATATGCTCTTTTTAAATATTTTGCGGTATTGCTGTTGAATTTTATGGTTAAAATGCGAAGAACATGATATTTAATAAATAAAGGTAACACACAAAACGTTAAAAAATGGCTTTGGGCGTAATGTAAGATCTCAAAGCTTTCAGGTGTTTTTTCCTCTATGTTCATTTAAGGAAAAACAAACACAGCAGCGTCTTGATTTTCCAACTATTGGAAGATGAACCCCAACATTCAGGAAATTCCAAGTACTTTTAAGCCCGGCAGTAATTTTTAAACTATTAGTGGGACATATATGTCCCGTTAGTAGTCAAAGGATGAATAAGCTTTATACCCGTTGTGCTTTTCTGTGAGTGGTATATTCTTGCGCACATACTACTCAGAAGGTTGCTTAAAATTCTCAAGATATCTTCACATTTCGATATCATATATCACACACGTTCTCAGCCTTTAATCATCCCTTTTACTATTGCTAGACGATCATTCCACTCCTTCTTTCCAAAATTAATACAATACATATACATTCATTCAAATTAGATTATTTCTTAATGTGTTTTATAAATTAAACAAGAAAAAGTATTGAAAATGCTAATATGTGGCAAAAAGTGAATATTTTGAAGTATTTTTACATCCATAAAATGAAAACTAAATATTTAACAGGTAAATGGAAAGTTGACCACATTCCCCCCTGAAACCATGAAATCCTTCTCCAGTTAACAACCCCTGTTTTATCATTTGTTAATCTTAATTTTCGGTTTGATGCTGAGAAACTCCAGTAACTAGACTCTTAAGTTTTCAAGAAATATTTTACGTGTCTTGGAAATATTTTTCACTGTCCAGGTACTATTTTTAGCCCAAAAAGGCAATTGACGAAGAAAGGCTTCGTTTTGGCACTTTGCGCGGTTCATATAAAAGTCTGAATCACTTTTCAAATTGTTGCCACGAAATATTATAGCCCTGCATTATCTTTAAAGAAATTAAATAATGAAGAATCTGCAGGAATGTATGTTTTCCGCATTGTGAAAAAACGGCGGTACCTACAACCATTCAATTTTGAATAACGTAGTCATTCACTCGAATGTGAGCATCTGAAAGCCCAAATTTGGAATTTGTTTTATTATCTGTTTCATATTTTATAACACTTTAACGAATTTTTGATTCACAAACACAACGATTTCGAACAGCTTCATTAACTTTAACATCGCGGGCATCTTCAAGCACGGATATTTTATACTCGAGGTTTCTTTTTTTCTGATATTGCTACTGAATTGAATTTCATGGTATAAGTGCGAAGAACATGATATTTAATAAATAAAAGTAAGACGCAAAACGTTAAAAAACGCTCCTTTGGGCGCAATATAAAATCTGAAAGCTTTCAGATTTTTAGAAATTTATTTAAAACATATTCGCAAATTTAAATTGAAAATGTAGCGGATTTTTAGCGGAAATACTATTGTAAATATATTTATGGTTGTATAATACTTCGATCAAGAATTACAAATAGAATTTTCGAAAAAAATAACATAACTAAACTGTTTGTTTTAATAACATTTGAAATTATTAACTTTTTTTTAAATTTGTTACTATACATATTTTTAGCGCAAGAGAGACGTTAGTTCTGTATGGGATATTAGTCTCGAAACAGCTTTTTGCTTTGAATCACGATAAACGGCATATCACTTTTCAAATTGTTGCCACCCAATGTTATCTTCCTGCATTATATTTAAAAAAATTAAATAATGAAAAATATGCGTGAATGGATGCATGTTTCTTGCATTGCGAGGAAACAACGGTACATAGAGCCATTCAGGTTTGAATGAATCCAAAATATGAGGTTAGTCCTCCACCCGAACATGGGCAACTGGAGGCCTAAATTTTCAATTTCGAATTTATTTTATTATATATTTCATATTTTGTAAATCTTTAATGAATTTTTGATGAACAAACTCAAAAGCGAGCAGCGGCAACACTTGTAGAAAAAGTTATAGAGGGCGCTGCGCAAGCCAATATATATAGTTAAAAAAAGTTGTGGTCATGTAGAGGCGTGTTACTAAACCAGCTGTTATATAACTCTAACAAATCTGTAAATACACTTTGCTTCATAAAATAGAATTAGAAGAAAATAAGTGTCATCGCAACGTGACATTAAATATACCACCGATGATACGAGTCAACAAATTAAGTTTTTATATCCTATTTCTTGCGCCATCGGTCAACAAGGTGAGTGATAGAATTTCTATTTGCATGCTATTTATCTCTGCAAATTAAACTGAGTCCCGAAGAAACTGTTGAAAGAAATAGAAAGATCAGAGGTTCATTTCGAACCAGCGTCACAAAATTAATTCAGAATTACAAAATGAAAAATCCAAATGCAGGAATCAATTTCAGTGTTAACCCAGAGAGAGAAAACTAGTTCGTTAAAATATGAAGTTATAAATGCTCAAAGCACTGTGCAAGAACTAGAAACAGAAGTAGAACATTCTTTAGTATACAGCGAATCCATCATTACACGTAAATCGAAAGTTACTAGAGGCATTCAAAATCTTGGTAAAACCGAAACAACTTCACAAGTTTCTGAAATCAAACCTAATTAAAAAAGAAAAAAAAATCTAAAAGCTTTCAGATTTTAAATAACGTCTGAAGGGGCATTTTTTTAACATTTTGAGCGTTCATTTATTTATTAACTATTGTTTCGGATTTCATATTTATTTTGATATTTATTTAGAATTGTAATTAAAATTGCTTTAGATTTCCCGTGCAACGCAGACGATTTTTGAAGAGAAAGCTACGTCGAAAAAAAAGAAAATAATAAAAGAGCGCGTGCATTTAATGTTTAATAAATAAATATCTCGCAATTACTGTTGCCATCCAGAAAATCTAGAAAAATCGAGATTGTTCTACTGATAAGTGAAAAGCTTATAAAAGCCGAACTGAAACACCTCATCTCAGTTGCTGTTTAAAGCGAACTGCTGTTTGTCTACTTTATGCTGTAGCGATTTCGCTGTGAGATAGAATTAGTTTATCTGTTTTGAATTGAATTTTGGTAAACGTTTGAGATATTGTGACATTGTGCGAATATCTCTGAAGAAATATTTCAGCATTTTGATTTATTTCTTGTGAAAAAAAATAAATTTTTGTTAACTTTTTAACGACTTGTGCATTCAATCCATAACGAACCCGTACGCACGCAACTATATGATGTTCTTCGAACTTGAACCATAAAATTCAGTTCAAGAGCTATATCGCAAAATAATTTTAAAATGAGCAATCTCTAGAATTTCTGATGCACAATCCCGAGCGCT
This sequence comes from Stegodyphus mimosarum, assembly GCA_000611955.2. Classification (NCBI taxonomy): domain Eukaryota; kingdom Metazoa; phylum Arthropoda; class Arachnida; order Araneae; family Eresidae; genus Stegodyphus; species Stegodyphus mimosarum. The sequence goes on along the minus strand of KL814877.1, from coordinate 40,558 downwards.
GGAGATAATGTTTTATCTGTACAACGTTGCCATTGCTCGCTTCGATATCCTTGAGTTTGTTAATAAAAAATTCTTTAAAGTTTTACAAAATATGAAATAGATAATAAATTCCAAACTTCGACTTCTAGATGACCATATTCGTAGAAGATTACGTTATTCAAAATTGCTCGTTTTTGGAGAATTTTAATTATTTTTTAATTAAGCAAAATTTTCACATTGTTTTTACCTTAAATGCTAGAAATAAAAGTTTTTTTTTAATTTCTTAACGCACTTGTAACTACGAATTCAAATTTGAAATGATTCTATGAATAAGAAAATATTTTATGTGTATCTAAGTGCTATGATGTATTTGGAATCTATTCTTCCGAGGACCTTTCAAGATTCCTTCTTATAAATATGATTTTGAGAATGAAAATTAAGTTTTTAATTTAACATATTAAAAAAAATCTGAAAGATTTCGATTTTATATTACTCTCCAATGAACGCTTTTTTAACATTTTGCGTGTTACCTTCATTCACTTAAAACGTCTCGTTCTTCGTACTTCAACCATAAAATTCGGTTCAACAGCAGTGTCGCAAAAAAATTTAAAAAGAGCATATCTTCAGAATTTTCGATACACAGTCTCGCACGCTGCAGATAAAAGTATTTTTTTTTCGTACAGTGTTGGCATTGCTCGCTTTGAAATCGTCGAATTTCTTACTTAAAATCTCATAAATTCTTTAAAAATATGAAGCAGATAATAAAACAAATTCCAATTTGGGCTTCCAGATGTCCATATTCGAGAAGAGGACTACGTTATTCAAAATTTCATGGCTCTATATACCGTTCTTTTATCACAGTGCGAGAAACATATATACAATTATGCAGATTCTTCATTATTTAATTTTTTTAAATATAACAAAGGGCGATAATACTGGGTGGGAACAATTTGAAAAGTGAAACAACGCTTTTAGTGAATCGACGCAAAATGCCGAAACGAAATTTATAGTCCTTCTGCGCAAATTGCCCCTTTGGACCAATTAGATTAAATTACCTCGTATAACTTTAGAAACACTGAATGGTGAATTATGTAAATTTAATGAATTTTGGGATCAGTATAAAGCTGCCATTCACGAAAAAATACGCTTCGAGATGTTGCGAAATTCAACTATTTAAGATCTCACTGGTTCAGCTGCAAAAGATATAAGCGGATTGCCATTAACAGGATAAAACTATAAACAATCCATCGAAATTTTAACTGATAGATTTCGAAAAAAAGAAATATTAGTTTGTGCGCATATGAATAGTGTTCTCCAATTTGAAGCCTGTACGTCGTTCAAGTGATGTATCCAGTTTAAGAAAATTGTATGATGAAACAACGAGTCAACTTAATTAGATAGTAATTTTAATTCTTATGTCAGTCTCTTATTTCCTATTTTATATAAGTGTATACTCCAAGATTTAGTGTTACAATTTTGCAGAGAACAGAATTCCGGCAAAGAGTCAACAGTGTCAGATTTATTGTCGTGTCTAAAAAAAGAAATTGAAGCACGCGAAAAGTCCTTAATTCTGGGTTTTAAAAACCAACAAACACTTTCGAAAATCAGCGAAAAAATACAGACAATTATCGTAAGGGCTATTTTGCTCCAATTAAGAAGAAAACGGCATCAGCGCCGACGATTAAGATTAATACACTCACTTTCAAAAGTTTAGCACGAAGAAGTAAAATGCAAAAAAAAAAAAAAATCAAGTTTCCAGCTCATTAAGAGTGGTTAGAGGTGGGAAACGTGAAGATACAGCACGGCCGAGAGCATCCCAAAGATTTTCAATGGGATTAAGGTCGGGCGAACATGCTGGCCACGCCATACGCGCGATCTCTTCACTCTCCAGGTAGTCATCGACGATGTCAGCTCTATGGGGACGGGCGTTATCGTCCATTAAATCAAAAGTAGGGCCGACTGCAGCGTACAATCTCACAATCGGTTCTAGGACTTCATCTCGATACCGGACATCCGTCAAAGAACCCCGTTTAAAGATATGCAGGTCGATGCGATATCCTAATGAAATCCCTGCCCACACCATAATGCTTCCGCCTCGGAATGCGTGATGTTCGGTGATGTTTTGGGACTGATTGCGTGTTCGTTGTTCACGCCATATCCTTATACGCTTGTCATCTGGCTCCGGAGCAAATCTCCACTCAACAGTAAACATGGCATTGCCCCAGTCAGACACATTCCAATTGACATGTTCCCGGCACCACAGTCATCGTGCCGCTCTTGATTAGAGGGATAGATGAACACAAACTCGAGATAACCGGGCGTACAGTACACTCATATGTAATCTTCGGCGTACAGTAGCTGCAGATATCGCCTTACCAATGGATGCTGTAACGATAGATGTCACACGTGTGGAGATCGCTCTGCGATTCCGCTTGGCTAAAAAAGCAATATATCGATCTTCCACGGGGGTTGTAACCCTTGGGAGACCGGCTACGGTCCTTCGGACAACTGTCTGTGTGGTTTGGAATTGTTGCCATAAACGTGAAATTACAAAATGATGAACGCCGAAGAAAAGAGCAACATCTGTGATCGACTGTCCTGCTTCAATACGCCCCACAATACGCCAGCGCTCAGAATCTTCCATTCGTCTTCTGGAAGTCAAATTAACATGTATGTCTTGAAAACAAAGTGTACGAAAGTTTTAAACACCTTCTATCAGTACTTAGAATCAATTTCTGTAACCCTTCATAAAGCTGACTTCTTATAAGACTGCCTTTTTTACATATTTCTTGACATGAGAGCGCGATTGGCTGTTACCTAACATATTTGCTTACTCCCGTCTACCTCTGCAGCGACTTGCATCTTCTTCAATTCTGATTGGCTTCCGGAAATTAGCATTTTCCTCTCCGTGCTTAACTTTTCGAAGTGAGTGTACATCAGCTGAAAGTTATGCGTGCGAATTTTGTCTTAAATCTCACCTCTCAAAAGACTGCGACTTACGTATTTCACAGAAACAGAGCGTTATATGATCAATTTAAGTGCAAGCGCTGTTTAAAAAAAGGTCACAAAAACCATTTTGTAAGGCGAAATGGGTTAAATTCAGTATTTGCAAATCTCAGTCGCATTTGAGAGCCTGCGTGACTCAAACGTGCAAGAAAATAAAACCAACAAAAACGCAAGAGGAATAAAAGGAAACAAATGTTAGTTCCCTATTCCTCGAAACGCTGAGTAAGCAAATTCCTAATGATATGATTCATTACCAGACTTTCAGGGCCCAGCTAATCGGGAATAATTCCACATTTGGTGTTAGGTTGTTATGCGATTCTGCTTCCGAAACGTCTTATGTGTGTCAATCCATTGCTAGAAAAGCAGAATTGCCAACTGTTGGCAAGGGAAGATAAGAATTCATACGTTTGCATCTTCGAATCCGCCAGTAAAAGCGTTTAAAAGAAAAAAGAATTGTTTTAAAAAATAAGAGTCGATTTACTGTGATTATCCAGGCACTCGAAATTAAAACCATATGTTCCAATACGGTAGCGACTAATTAGATATCATGAATAAGCTACGCGATGAAGGATTTATCTATCTGACAGTTACGATAGTAACGTGGCAGAGGTGCAGATTTTAATTGGGAATGATTATTTGAACTGCATTTTAGCGGGGAAAACACATCGTTTGACAGAATGTTTAGTATTGAGCACATTCGGTTTGTTTCCTGCATGGATGTTTCGAGTGGTAGAGTGGGGACAGAGAAAAAGAAGCTACATAAGTTCTTCGGAGGAAGGGTCAACGGGTTTGTTTATACAAGTTGATTCGGTATAGGAAGAAAAATTATCCTAACAGATTCGTCAATTATGGGAAGTGGAAAGTTTAGGAATTACGCGTCGGAAAGGAGCGAATACGATAAGCAAATAATTAGCAGTTTGAAGATGATTTGCAATATGTAGACTGAGGGTATAAGGCTGGTTTGTTGTGGGATAGAAGTCCAGAGAATTTAGAAAACAATTTTGGTTAAGCGAAAAAGCAGTTCGAAAGGGTTACAGCGAGAGTTAAAAAAATAACAGCTTTGTGAAGGAACAGTTTATGGCGATAATTAAATATCAAATACAAAAAAGTTATTCAAGAGTGCGAGGATACGAGTTTATATTCTAGACTTCGACATAGTGCTGCCTGAGATGTGAGACAAAGAACTCGAGTGGAATTAAAGAACCGATTCAAGCTCTTTTTGCTTGAATGGATCAAAGCTTATTTGACTGAATGTCTAATGCAATAAAAACTTTTAAGGTATGTTTATTTTGTATTCTGTTTTTTCAACATTTGCGAGATGAATTTATCTCCCATAACTTTTTAATACAAAGGGGCTTTGTCCCTGAAGAACTATTGTTTTCGTTTCGGCATTTTGCGTCGGAAACATTAAATGCCGGTTCACTTTTCAAACTGTTGCCACCAAATATTGCAGCCCTGTATTATGTTCAAAGAAATTAAACAATAAATAATGTGCATAAATGTATTCATGTTTCTCGTATTGTGATAAGACGACGGTATCTAGAGCCATCGAATTTTGAATGACGTAATCCTACTGCGAATATGGGCATCTGGAAACCCAAATTTGGAATTTGTTTTATTATCGATTTCATATTTTGTAAAACTTTAACGACTTTTGAATTAACAAACTCAGGGACTTCAAAGCGAACAATGGCAACGTTGTACAGAAAAAACATTTTTATCTCCAACGCGTGAGACTGTGTATCGGAAATTCTAAAGATATGCTCAGTTTAAAATTATTTTGCGGTATTGTTCTTTAGCTGAATTTTATGGTTTATGCGCGAAGAACATGATATTTAATAAATAAAGGTAACACACAAAATGTTAAAAAACGTAATTTTAAACACTTTGGACGTAATTTAAAATTTGAAACCTTTCGGATTTTCTTTCTTTTTTTTTTAGTCCAAAGGGGTATTTTGCCCAGAAAGACTTTAATTAAATAATTTAAATTAATAATTAAATAATTATTTAATTTAATTTAGAAAGACATTAATTTCGTTTTGGCATTTTACGTTGATTCACTATAAATGCCGGTTCATTTTTCAAATTGTTGCCACCAAATATTAAAGCCCTGTATTATATTTGAAGAATCTGCATGGATGTTTCTCGCATTGTGAAAAAGCAATGGTACCTAGAGCCATCCAATTTTGAATAACATACTCCTACAACCGAACATGGGCACTTGGAAGCGCGTTTTTTGAATTTGTTTCATTATCTACAAGCCGCTACGCAGTCAGCCAGCTTTCGTCTGGCTTCTGAAGGTACCAGAAAAATGACTAAAGGGACCACCAAACATTAAATTTAAAAACTGCACAGAATTTTACTCTGCAGAAAAAATTTATACAAAAAAGTTCAATAAAAATCTACATATAAAAAATTAGAATGAAAAATAAGCAATATCCCTTAATACAAATATTAATTATCCTTAAGAAATAAATTAACCAACTTCCCGTTGCCTTCTCTCAACAAACGTCCAGTATCCAAGAGAAACATTAAATTTAGAAACTTCACAGAATTATCGCCTCATTTTTCGGAGTGGCAACAGTGCGGATAGCGGCAACAATGGCACCAGTGATATAACAGCAACAATGGCTGCGTGCCCTTGTTGCCGGTATAATGAGACAGAATTATGAATTTGATGCAATTTCATCAAAAGTATAAAATAAAAAAAACTCATTCGAATTTTGAAAAAATCGCTTCGAGGTTCACTGGCTCTTGTCTAGATACACCTCTGTACCAAATTTCATAACCCTGAGTCTATCTGACACACACACTGCGTGTGATAGAGAGACAGACTCTTCTTTATTATATTTAGAGATTTCAGATTTTGTAAAACTTTGACGAACTTTTGATTAACAGACTCAACGATTTCAAAGCGAGCTATGGCAACACTGTACGGCAAAATCTAGCTCGCGAGACTGCGCATCGGAAATTCTAAAGGTATGCCGTTTTGTGATATTGCTGTTGGATAGAATTTTATGTGGCTTAAGTGAGGACTAACACTATATTTAATAAATAAAGGTAAAGCACAAAACGTTAAAAAAACGCTATTTTAGACGTAATATAAAGCCAGATTTTCTTTATTACTTTATTTACGAATATAAAATGAGGAATGCCTACAACGCGAATTCACATTTAGAAAGGCTTCAAATTTTATATGTCTTAAAATTTTGTATGGCAATACTGTATAACAGGCCCTGTTGTTTTAACTTAAGTTTTTTACTTCATTACCTAATTAATGTATGGAAATACTTTAAATATGTAAATAGTCATTACTAATACTGCGCATTAATTTATTTTTAATCTTTATTTTTAATTGTAAGTATTAGGATTTTCTTCATGTAAAAAGAAATAATACTAAAAAAGAAAGAAATTCTGAAAGGATTAAGATTTGAACGTCGTACTAGAGATTTTGTTGGGGTTTTCGTGCTTTCACTCCACATCGCAAGTTACCAATAAGCCTTCATACTCCAAGTCTACCAATACATTTTTTTTTGTCCTTTTAGCTTTATTGAGCATCGCTTTCTTCGCACTTGCGCCACATAAAATTCAAAAGCCAAAATCACGAGAGATTTTTAAAACAACATATCTTTAGAATTAGGGTAGAATGTTAGGGGGTTATCATATTTTTAAGTATTCGTAATATTATTTTTTCGAAAATTAACCAGTCGAGCGTCCAGCCGCTTAGAATAGTCATCAAGAAAATAGAAAATATATTACGATTTTAGTGAGTCCAGCTCACGGAATTTCATAACAGTACTTAAATAATATTGCCAATTATACATGTCATGATTTAAATGCATTTTTATTTAAATCAATCCGTAAAAATATTTTTAAGAACTGCTTTTATCGCTGTTCAATCATTTTGTTTTCTACTCAGTCACAGAAAAATTAAATTCGAAAGTTAAATATCTTACGCTTAACTTAATGGCCAAACTCTGGTGCATGGGGATAACAAGTATTCTATCTGAAGCAATGGTAAAACATAGCTTTCAAATAGCCGAATTTGTGGTTTAAATAAGAAAGATGTCTACTGAAAGATCTGAAACATCTTATATTTAGCTAAATTGCAACAGTCTAGATAACTGGATATAAAAATGTTTTATTTCGATCAGTTTAATCGATTGTTCCTTTCAAATCACCGAGTTTGTTGGATAAAAAGTCGGTAAATTTGTACAAAATATGAAATAAATCAACAACAAATTCAAAATTCGTGCTTCACGGTACCCAAGATCGGATGAGGGACTACGTGTGAAAATTCGATGGCTGTAGCTGCGATTGTTTTTCCTCAGTGAGAGTAACATTAAAACACGTAAAAATGATTTATTAATTTTTTTAAACAATACATCTCGATGGCACTTAGTAGCAAGAGTTTGGCAGAGACAAAAGAGACAAAAAAGTAAGTTTTGAGACTAAAAGACTAATAACAACTGCAAGAACCCAAATTTTTCGGTAAAAAGCAGATTTTATAGGAATTATTTTTGCATGTTAGTTTAAAAACGCGCTCGGACAAACAGCAAGGATCCTCGCTCTTAGTTTACTCACTCACGACAGAACCTTCTTTTTTCGCGGTTGGGAGCGAATACGCTTATCCATGACAGTAGCAAATAGCAACCGTTTCAAAAGATTGGTTATACAGTTTCTGCTACCGAATGTTTAAACACTAGTGGCTCTTGAACTACTGAAGGTTCATATTTTAGCTCTTTTCTGTAAAGATTCATATGCTTTGTCATACAAGAGGCAATTCGTACATTTTTACCCTTCTTTATCTTTCTACATCGTCATTTCCAAGATAATAAAAATCACGATAGGTATTTTATCCCACTCTTCTTGAACAGCTTCCCAAAGTTTAATATAACGGCAGCCGTACCGACAAGTACACCAATCAGTGGGGCATTTTTAAATATTATAAAGAAGCTATTCGAACATTTTTTTACACGACTTTGCTTTGATATAAAAAAAGCCTGCTTGGAAGACCAATTTTTATCTGCAACATTATTTTAAAAAAAATTTAAAAAAACTTTTAGATTCTTTGAACCATGTTCTGAGATTTTTTTTCTCTTTGATGACAGTAAATGGACCTTTTTTTAATTGAGGTCATTTATAGATATTCATTATTCATCTAGCGGGACAACATTTTTTCCAATTTTGTCCGAATAATTGCTTCTCATATAGAAAATTCTAGCGCATTCTGCGTTCGGCGATATGTCGCGCAGAAGGAAGATACACATTTCGTTTTTTAGCCTTTTGAAGATTCAGATCTACATCAATCACTTCGTTTGCAGTTGACACTGAGTACTGTAATGATTTTGTAACTGTCCTTTGACTCGATGGATTTTCTTTAACGTTAAAAGTTCTTATGTTTTGCAACATTCGAAACATTTCGTTTTTTCCCCGTATTTTGAGCAATTTTTCTCCTTGCAGTCAAAATTTGACGGTTTGTTTCCTTTCTTATTGACAGTATTATCCATCTTTGATTTAGGTACCGACAAATGACTGCTTTCGGAGCAATTTTTAATTAGTAGATACCAATAATGTTTTTCGGAAAGAGCACAAACAACGCCTTCCGTCCATCGCTTCTTTAAAAGCGCCATTTTGCGTGAGAATAAAATTGTCAAGTAGCAGACGATATTAAAAAAAATTAAAAATAAACTTTCGAAAAATAAAGTTGCAGTTAAAATTTTCCAAGTATTGCAGTTTTGTTTATAACAAAGTCGTTTAAAAATGCGCTAATAGCCTCTTTATAACATTTAAAAGTGCCCCCGTGATCCGTATATACTTATCGGCACGGCTGCCGACACATTCTTGAGCCCGGGATCGAATCCCGGAGAAGGTTTGGATATTTGTAAATGTATATTACGGTCATGTCGAAACTTTAAATGGTGTGCAACCGAAATTCCGTTTGAGAGGCTGCTGGCAGAGAAAAAGAAGTGGAAAGCCCTGCCTTGTTTACTTAGGTATGTTCTTTATTTGGGCATATCTCTTTAAGGCTGTTCTATATTATTTTCCCTATAATACCAGTTGCCTCTGAAGGAATCTTGGGCAACGTTTTTTCGTGATGAGATGGCCAAACGATCGATGTATACTTCCGATTACTAACGAAAGCATTAAGCCTCAAGCTGTTCAGCCATTTGCAGCAACGTCTACTCGCATCCTGCTATAACGAACTTAGGGGGACCGAACGTTTGATTCGTTATATCCGATCTGATGAGGGAGTGACAAACAATTCATCTCACTAAACAGTACAAAAATTGATGGATGAATAACACAGAAACGCTGTTTAGCATTATTTCATCTTCCAAAAGATGTTATTAATTACAAAATAATTAAAATCTAATTACGAGTAGTATTAAACTCTGTTACGACATTTTTTCGTTAGTTTTCAATTTCAAGATGTGCTAATAATTTTACACGAAATATTACTTAGCATAAATAAATTTCAGCCTTCAAGAGAGCGCTGCCTGCCATCTGAGTCAAAGCACACGAAAGGAATCACAGAACCGATTCCAGCTCTTTTTGCTTGAATGGATCAATGCTTATTTGACTCAATGTTTAACACAATAAAATCCTTAAGGTATGTTTGTTCTGTATCCTGGTTTTTCAAGATTTGAGAAATGCATCTATCTCGCGTAACTCCAAAGAGACGATTTGCCCAGAAGGGCTATTAATTTCGTGTCGACATTTTGCGTCGATTCACTAAAAGCGTTGTTTCACTTAAAAAATTGTTCCCACCCAATATTATCGCCCTGTGTTATATTTAAAGAAATTAAATCGAAACGTTGAAAGAAATCGTTGCATGCGTACGGGTTCGTTATGGATTGCATGCACAAGACGTTAAAAAACTAACAAAATTTATTCTTTTCACAAGAAGTAAATCAAAATGCTGAAATATTTCTTCAGAGAGTTTCGCACAATATTACAATATCTCAAACGTTTAACGAAACTCAATTCGAAACAGATAAACTAATTCTATGTCACAGCGAAATCGCTACAGCATTAGGTAAACAAACAGCAGTTCGCTTTAAACAGCTACAACTGCAACTGAGATGAGGCGCAACAGTAATTTCCAGATATTTATTTATTAAATATTAAATGCGCGCGTTCTTTTATTTTATCAGGGGAAAATAAAGCAACTTTAATTACAAATCTAAATAAATATGAAATCCGTAACACTTACTTTAAAATTTGTTTTTAATGTAGTTTTATAGAGTTTTTCATTTATTAACTTTATTTTTATTTAATTAACTGATTTTGTATAGTATTTTTTACGTCCTTGTACAAAATTTTACTTCGTAGTGCGAGTAAAGTATTGTAATCCTCAAAACATTCGGGTGTCATATTTCAACGGAAATATCCATTTTGACCGCTGTCGAATACAATTTAATTGCCCAGTCGGGAAGCGATAACTGAATTAATTGAATAAGAAATACTGAACCGTCTATAAAAATCTCTTCTTTGTTTCACTTCTTTTACACATCGTTTTAGATTTACTATAGCATTTGAATAGAACATGTGGCAACGATTAGGTAACTCTTCAAATGATATACATAAGTTTTGTGCATTCTGAGTTAAATGAATGAGATATAACGCTGTAGAATGAACCTAGCGCCAGAGTGTGGCTATGGTAAACAAATATAGTGAAATTTAAAGAGTGCATATATTCTATTGTGGTTTATGCGCTATCGACGAAGTGGATTTAATTCAATCCAATATGTTTAAATGAAATGGAAGAAAACTTGCGTATAATAATATACACTCACTTCCAAAAGTTAAGCACGGAGAGGAAAATACTAATTTCCGGAAGCCAATCAGAATTGAAGAGGATGCAATGCGCTGCAAAGGTAGACGGAAGTATGCAAATATGTTAGGTAACAAACATTCGCGCTTTCATGTCAAGAAATACGCAAAAAAGGCAGTCTTATAAGAAGCCAGCTTTATGAAGGGTTACAGAAGTTGATTATAAGTGGTGAGAGGTGTTTGAAACTTTCGTACAATTTGTTTTCAAGACATACGTGTTTCTATGACTTCAAGAAGACGAATGGAAGATTCTGAGCGCTGGCGTACTGCGGGGCGCATTGAAGCAGGACAGTCGATCACAAATGCTGCTCTTTTCTTCGGCGTTCATCATTCAGTAATTTCACGTTTATGGAAACAATTCCAAACCACACAGTTGTCCGAAGGCCCGTAGCCGGTCGCCCAAGGGTTACAACCCCCGCGGAAGATCGATATATTGCCTTTGTAGCCAAACGGAATCGAAGAGCGACCTCCACACGTGTGACATCTATGGTTACAGCGTCCATTGGTAAGGCAATATCTGCAGCTACTGTACAGCGAACATAGATATGAGTGGACTGTACGCCCGGGTACCTCGAATTTGTGTTCCTCTATCCGTCCAATCAAGAGGGGCACAATTACAGTGGAGCCGAGAACATGTCAATTGGAATGTGTCTGACTGGGACAATGTCGTGTTTACTGATGAGTCAAGATTTGCTCTGGAGTCAGATGACAAACGTATAAGGATATGGCGTGAACAACGAACACGCAATCAGTCCCAAAACATCACCGAACATCACGCATTCCGAGGCGGAAGCATTATGGTGTGGGCAGGGATTTCGTTAGGATATCGCACCGACCTGCATATCTTTAAACGGGGTTCTTTGACGGATGTCCGGTATCGAGATGAAGTCCTAGAACCCATTGTGAGATTGTACGCTGCAGTCGGCCCTACTTTTGATTTAATGGACGATAACGCCCGTCCCCATAGAGCTGACATCGTCGATGACTACCTGGAGAGTGAAGGGATTGCGCGTATGGCGTGGCCAGCATGTTCGCCCGACCTTAATCCCATTGAAAATCTTTGGGATGCTCTCGGCCGTGCTGTATCTTCACGTTTCCCACCTCCAGCCACTCTTATTGAGCTGGAAACCGCTCTACAAGAAGAATGGCTATTGCTTAACTGTGCGGTGGTAGACCACCTAATTGAAAGCGTGGTCACAAGGTGTAAACTTTGTATACGGATGAGGGTGGATCACATTCCCTATTAATGCCCTTTTTTTCATTTTATGCGGTTTATTTTCACTTTATACATAATTCTGTTTAAGATCTGATTATCTGATAACTTACAAAAATTTAATATTGTTTTCAGTTCTATATATAATTATTGATTTTGTTTTATGCATAAATATATATGCTACTTTCCTGCCAAATATTTTGTCAATCAATGCAGTATTTGTTGATTTTCTTGCATTTTACCTCTTCGTGCTTAACTTTTGGAAATGCGTGTATTATTTATTAAGTCGTGGTGTGCACATCAATTTTTTTACATTTATATACATATTTTAGCTTACATTTTTGTATCTGTGACCATTTATTATAATTACACATTCCAATGATATATTTGATGTTGCAGATACATTAATTTTGAGTTGATTGATACTTGAATTTTTAGAAAAAGTTTCGAAAGAACTGCAGATGGACAAAAATACTCTTATCAGGTTTCGGCGGCAGTTTTCGTCATACGTTGGTGTTGAGTACTAATTGTGTTTTTTTTAATGATTAATATGCTTCCAACGCATTTGGCGATATCTTGTTCTTGGCGCCGGTTTTGGCGTATATTGGCTAGAACGCCATTCATGAAAAACTGGGCACTTGCAGTTTTGAATTCGCCTGTAGAGGCACGCAACGCATTTATACACTTCAATAAATACAAGTAGTTAAGTTCAGTTGTTTATTACTTAAATGATCATCGTAACCACATCGCATCCACAACGCAAACATTTTTGGTCCGTCAAGCCGGAGGACATTATTTAAAAACCTATGGATTACCTCAATCCGGACTGACAAACAATCCGCACGTTCAAAAGAGGTTGGTAAGTAAAATTTGACTTACTTATCAATATGTCTGAATTAAAGGCTGCTAAAGCAAATAAAAAGAGTGTAAAATCTAACATATCACGGTTTGAAGAAAAGATAAAATCAACTATTGAAGAAGCAGACGCAGCCTTGCTACAGTTGTATGAATTTAAGATCTCATGTTTTCAAACAGAAGTAAAACCTGTTTTTGATTCTAAATTCTGGCATTGTGATGATACAGACATTGACGCATTCATAACAGAGAAAGAAACTATTAGACAATTTAGATGAAAATAATTTGATAATTAAAAGAAAACATTTAAAATCCAGTATTGTAAAAACTAATACCAACGAGAACATTTCGCCTAAAGACATTTCTGTTTCCGAAGTAAAATTACCAAAGTTATCGCTTCCCACATATATTGGGAAAATTGAAGAGTGGATCGAAATCAAAGATTTATTTTCCGCAGCAGTTCATAAGAACAAAACTTTTAACTAACGCTCAAAAATTACAGTATTTGAAAAGTTCTTGTAAGTCAGACGCGTTAGACATTATTCATTCTACATCCATTTGCGAGGCAAATTACGATATCTCATGGAATTTATTAGTTGAACGCTACTCAAATAAAAAAGATCTGATAAATTCGGTAATTGAAAGGTTACTTTCCTTACCGCAGACATGTGATTCAGCCCCTTCGCTTTTAAAATTTGTTGACAATATAAATGAGTGTGTAAGATCTTTGAAAGTGTTAGATCAAAATGTGAATGGTTTCAGCGATACGCTAAATCTTTATGTATTAGTCGAAAAGCTCGACAGAAATACGAGAAGTTGGTGGGAAAGATCGCTGAAGAAGGATGAAATAGGAACAACAGAACAGTTAACATCCTTTTTAAAAGAACATTCGCGCACTTTGCAGCATAACAAACCTCTAAATCGCGAAACGAAGCGTTCCTATAATTCAAAAGCGTTGACATCTCTCTCAAAAAATTTGAAAACTTGTTCTTACTGCAAAGGTGATCTTATATTGTTGAAATGTAATCAGTTTTTGAATTTATCGGGTTAAAAAACGGTTTAATTTTGTAAAAGCAAAAAACCTTTGCTTTAATTGTTTATCATTGCCTCATACCATTAATTCTTGTAAAAGCATTAACGTGTGCAAAAAATGTCATAAATGTCACCATACATTATTGCATCTAGAAAGAGAAGATTGCGAAATCGCCAACGCAGCATCATCGACTTCGTGTAATATAAACCCTAATTTACGCAAAGGTCTTTCGCCAGATGCTAATGTGTTTACTCCTTCTACGGAGAATTACAGGACTGACGCCAATGGAAATAAACAATCCACTTCTAATAGCAACTCTGCAATGACTACGTCTTCCGGTTTTAATAAACGAGTTATACTTTCCACGGCTATAATTCACGTTAAAAACTTTGATGGGAGTTGCATCGCCTGCAGCACTTTGATTGACGACGACAGCCAAAATAATTTCATCTCGAGGGAATGTGTTCATTCATTAAAACTAAGAGGAAAAAAAATAAATGCCTCTGTATCAGGACTAAACGGAGTTAATATAAACGAAAAAGAAAGTGTAGTCGCAACGATTGCTAACGGAGATAGAAGTTACATTCGCACTTAAAATTTTTATATTGTTCCCAAAATAACGCGCATAACACCTGTCAGACATCTAAACATTAGGCATCTGACTGCATTACGAACAGTTAAATTGGCGGATCCAGAAATTTTATAAACCCGGCCCAATCCATGTTTTATTGTCAAATGAAGTTTTCTTTGAACTGTTAGAAACAAATAAATTAAAAACGCAAAAATTAATTTTTCATGAATCCGTCTTTGGATACATTGCTAGTGGTTCTAAGAGCATGCCGCAAGAAAAGAATTATAGTAATTATTGTGGGCACGTTAATTCGGTTGATGATTTATCTAGCATCTTAAAAGCGTTTTGGGAAATCGAAGAGGTCCATGGAACCAACCAATTGAAAAGTAAAGAAGAACAATTTTGCGAAAGAATTTCTCTTCTATAGTGCTTCTTCGCAAGCACTATAGAAGAGAAAATGGGAGATACGTCGTAGAATTACCGATTAAAGATAATGGGCTTACAAAATTGGGGGAGTCGAAGGAAAATGCCAAAAAAAAAAGATTAATTTATTTACTTAAGCGTTTCTCACACAATTCAACTTTGAAAACTTTACATGAAGAATTTATTAATGAATACCAAGCATGGGGACACTCGGAAGAAATTTCTAATTTAGATAACGCTAGTTTTTCGTATTATATGCCTCATCACGGGATATACAGACCAGATGGACTTAATACTAAATTACGAGTGGTGTTTGAGGCAAGTTCTGCTACAACTAGTGGACTTTCTCTAAACTATATTTTATTAAACGGTGGGATAGTTCAAGATGAACTATTTGACATTATTTGTAGATATCGCATTCATAAATTTGTCTTCACTGCAGATATCATTAAGGATCATCAAAGAGACTTGTTAAGAATCTTATGGAAATCTAGTGAAGGTGAATCGCTTAAGATTTATAGATTAAACACTATTACTTACGGTACATCCAATGTACCATATGTCGCAACACGGAAACTCAACCAACTTGCAACTGATGAAGGCAAAAACTTTCCGCTGGCAGCACAAGTTGTGCATCGAGATTTTTATGTAGATGATGTTTTGACAAGAGCCTATACCTTGACGGAGGCTCAAAACCTACAATCACAGTTGATTGAATTACTCGCACGCGGTGGTTTTGAATTACACAAGTGTCACGCTAACCACCCAGAACCATCCTTGCTCAGGAGCCAATACCGAATATTCATTCAATACGTCAGATGAAGAATTGAACGTCAAGACGTTAGGCTTGAGGTGGAACCCAAGATTAGATTGCTTTCACTTTAAGTCATCTGTCAAGGAACCGGTCATATACAGGAAAAGAACGGTTCTTTCGGATATCCCTCGCATTTATGATCCTTTAGAATTACTCGCACCAGGCATAATCAAGACTAAGATTTTCATTCAGAGGCTTTGGATGAAAACGGAATGGAATGAACCCCTACCTGAAAACATAATTAAAGACTGGCAAAATTTCACCGCTTCCATGCAATCGATAAACAAGTTAAGGGTGTTTTATGTGACAACTATTCTGAAGTACAACTTCACTGATTTTTTGATGCTTCAGGACACGCATATGGTGCAGCCATTTATTTACGTTGTGTTGCCAATGCTAATCCATCTTCAAATTTACTTTGCAGTAAAACAAGGGTAGCAATATTAAAACCGTTATCAGTGCCGCGATTGGAACTTTGTGCAGCTTTATTATTATCACAGCTTGTGTCAAAGGTGGTGACTCTCCTGAATTTAACTATCAGCAAGACATATTTGTGGTCAGATTCTACAATCGTCTTGTCATGGCTTCAAAGCTCTCCGCATTTGCTCAAAATATTTTGTGCCAATAGAGTAAGTAAAATTCAAGATTTAACTTCGAATTACCAGTGGAATCACGTGCGCTTAGAAGAAAATTCGGCGGATCTTGCTTCCCGTGGAGTATACTGCGACAAACTATGTGATGCTGATCTCTGGTGGAACGGACCTTCTTTCCTGATGAAGAAAGAGATCCCCGTATCTACTAAAAACATTGATCCTCAACATCTAGAAGAAACAGAAGACTTTTCTAGTGAATTTAGAAAAGTGACTGACGCATCCCTGATATGCATTGACACTAATGATTTAATTGACTCCATTTTAAACATTAGTAATAATTATATTAAATTACTACGTTTTTGAGCTATATTTTCAGGTCTGTTTGGAATTCCAAAAAGGGAATATCAAAAACGAGAATTTAATCCAAAATACCGCGCAAGGTAAGCCAATTTCTTGCAAAAGTAAATTAGTATGATTGAATCCTTTTTTAGACAAGGATAAGGTAATGAGAGTTGCAGGCAGATTAAAAAATGCCAACCTCAGGTTTTCACAAAAACACCAAATAATCTTGCGAGCAAAGGGTAAGTTAAGCAATATAATTATAGAATATTATCATACAAAATATCTCCATATAGGTTCCCAGGCATTGTTGTGTTGTGTGAGGCAGAAATTCTAGCCAATACAAGGCAGGAATTTAACCAGAAAATAACGCATGAATGTGTTACCTATAGGAAAAACAACCCAATTACACTTGAACAAATTATGGGTCTTTTACCTTCAGAACGCGTGAATTCCAATGTCCCTTTTAATTATGTTGGCACAGATTTTGGAGGCCCTTTTTTCATAAGAGACAAAAAAAGGGAATCCTAAATAAGGTATACTTAGCAATATTCGTTTGCTTCTTAACCAAGGCAGTTCATTTCGAATTAGTATCCGAACTTACAGCAGCTGCCTTCAATGCCACTTTGAAGCGATTCATTGCAAGAAGAGGGAAAATGGCAATTATATTTTCCGACAAGGCAAAAAACTTCGTTGGCGCTAACGCTGAACTGCAAAAACTTAATAATTTAATCAGGCGACCTGAAGAAAGGTTAGCTAATTATTTATCCGAAGAAGGAATTCAATGGAAATATATTCCTCCTCGAACTCCTTGGTGAGCTGTGGGAGGCAGGGATGAAATCCGCAAAATATCACTTAAAGCGAACAGTAGGCAACGCAAGACTAACATTTGAAGAGCTATTAACTGTAGTAACACAAATTGAGTCTATTTTAAATTCGCGCCCGATCACTCCATTATCATTAGACATTAATGATATGGAGGCTTTGACACCAGGTCATTTCCTCATAGGAAGGCCAACGGCAGCCATCGTTGAACCCGAATTAATCAATGTAAATGAAAATAGGCTTTCTAGATGGCAAAAGATTAGTAGGTGGGTTGAACTTATATGGAATCGGTGGCACCGAGAATATTTGAACACTCTTCAACAACGTTCAAAATGGCAGTCAGATAGAACAAATTTGAAAATAAGTGCCCTAGTATTGGTTAAGGAAGATGGCCTTTCTGTAAATAAGTGGTTGCTAGATCTCATTGTAAAAGTGTTCTCGGGACCAGACGGAAAGGTTAGGGTTGTAAATGTGCAGATAGCAATGGGAACTATAAAAAGAGGAATCGCAAAAATAGCGATATTGCTATTAGAGGAGAATTCTTTATAAAGGACTGTTTTTGATTCAACAATCTGCTAACAGTGTAATTTCATTTCTTATAATTGTATTGTATTATTATTGTTTGCAATTTATGTATTAATTATCTTGTAACTGTAATGTACACTTAATTATTCATTATTGATTGAAGTGTTTGAACCCTTCATTGCCGGGGGAGGGGTTGAGTACTAATTGTGTTTCTTTTTTAATGATTAATATGTTTCCAACGCATTTGACCATATCTTGTTCTTGGCGCCGGTTTTGGCGCATATTGGCAAGAAAGCCATTCATGAAAAGTTAGGCACTTGCAGTTTTGAATTCGCCTGTAGAGGCACGCAACGCATTTAAACACCTCAATAAATACAAGTAGTTAAGTTCAGTTGTTTATTGTTTAATTGATCATCGCAAACACATCGCATTCGCAACGCAAACAGTTGGCGATAATCTGGAAATTTCCATGAAAAGTTTTAGTTTCCAAGAAACCTAAGAGGGATTTTTCCAGAAACTTTTAGAAAATATTACTCTTTCTTTTGAGTAACTCTAAAATACCAAATCTAGTTCAGCCTTGCAAAATTAATGTTTCTGTTAAATTATACCTACTTTTAGAATTTACTGTAAAATTTACAAATTTAAAGTTCAGATTTTGCTATTTTGGTAATTTGCAATAATTTTGGAGCGTTAAAGAGAGTTTCACATTTATCTTTGTTGCGATCTTTGGTACTTTTACAGCTGTTTCTCGTACTTATAAAAGTATTTAGCCTTTTATCACAAAAATGGTTAGGTATCTGGACCAGTTATCTTAGGAGATCGTCACGAAGCTGTAGTACATAAATTACTCTTATTCTCTATATTAGTTAATATCATTAATTTCTTTGTATACGCTTTCCGTATCGTTGTGTTTTGTAAATATCTATAGAATATAAAAATTAGTTGTATTTACTAATTTGTGAAATAAATCCAAATTGCGTTTGAACTTTTATGAATGTTCTTCCAGTTATGTGAATAACATTATCTTAGTCATTCGTGTTAGTCATTCGTTAAATTTCAAATTAAAATGGAAAAGAACTTCGGCATTTCAATCCGATAAAATAGCTCTTTCTGATGTTAGATATACAATCAGAACAGTAAATTTGAGAATACATATGCCATCCATAAACATTTCATGTCTGATTAAGCAAATAAGTATGAGAAAATTATTCACGAAATATGCTTGAACTTTCAAATATAAAATGCAAAATTTTCCAACAATGTTTTAAACTCTGTGTTTCTATTTAAATAACTCAAATTGTTGAGCAAATATTTATTTCTCTTATTTCAATAACAATCGTATAATATATACAGAGTGAAGCTCGAATTGCAGGTATCAAAATGAAATAAACACGATGCTTGGGGTCAATTGTTTATTGAAGCTACTGCAAACAATTAAACCTGCAGCGTTTGTATTATGTCTCGGATACACTAATATGAAATTATGTAAATTTTAAAAACAACGTCTAAACAAACTTCGATCGTGAAAAATCTTGAAGACGCTAAAAATGTTATGCTGGTGCTCAGTTTTGTTAATAAAGTAATTTTTTCAAATACTTCTACCTGAAATAATGCAAACTTTATTATTAGATTATTTTTTTTATATTGGATCACATTTTTAAGGGAATTTGCTACCATTCGAATTTTTTTTTATTTAAGAGCTTCGTCTACTTTTTTATTAATAATATTAAGTGGTCTCATAAGACAAAATGGCTTTAAGCTGAAACAAAAGTTGCTAGTAACTTTTTTTAAATTGAAATTTTTTGAAGGAGAGTTTAACAATTAAACATTCTTTCTTCTCGCTCAATTTTCATTGTTTTTACAACACATTTTTATTGTATTTTTAGAGTGTTCTTAATAACGTTAAGGATCAATTTTCCAATTAATAAGTTAATTTCTGAGAAAAAATGAAAAGCACATTTGTATGCAAAAACTTAGAAAAAAAAGCAATCTCAATCACATTTTTACTTCCGATAATTTTTCTTTTCACTGTTTTGCAAAATAGGTTCTCGTTTCTATTAAGTACATAATTCTAAATAAGCAGTAAAAATATTAAATAATTTAGTCGATATCTGTACAAGTTTTAGGACAAAGTAAAAAGATAACTGAAAAAATGCAAACGGAGAAAACGCGAATTTAAAAAATGTAAACAGCTATATGAATGGTCATTAATTCGTTTCAAATTTCTTAAAAATTTTATTACTGAATTTCACATATATATAATAAATGCATATATAATAAAACCTAGTACTATCCAGATGGTTAATATGAGCATCAATTACAAGGTTTTGTTTAAAACCCTATTTGGCTAGAAATATTGCAAAAAAATCAAAATTCAAGCAGAATTTTTCTTTACTTGATTTTGGTTTTTTAAAACAAGTACAAAACATTTTCCATATATGAATTAATTATCGTATATTTTCTAAAACACTTATAATCAATATTAATAACATTAACTTCTCGTTTTATTCATTTTGTTTTAAAGCAAAATTTGAACAAAGTATTTTATTTAAAACCGCTCAACAACATACGCAATTTCTCCTCTTCTTTTAACCGTTTAGTTTCGTATATAAATCGCATTTTAAATTAATTTAGGTGCATAATTAAAACTTTTAATGTTTGTTAGAGCATTATTTCTATAATACTATAGTCAGGAAAGTCATCAATTTCATTACACCACCTCTTTCTGTTCGTGTCTTATCACAAATAAATTCAATTTTTGAAAAAGCATAGTAAAGTTGACTGATAATTACACACAGAAATATTTGCCAAGCTTAATATATACACAGACGGAGCAAAAAATCCCACTAGCAAAGAAAGATTATTGTATAGTAATGAAATTTGGACAATGCATTTGTCTAGTAACATGTTTAAATGATTAAATTTCCAAGATTACAGGTTAACACATTACCGACCGGCCGTCGATTAATCGACGTTTCCTCCCTAGCGCTTACGGACTGGTCGTCGATTAATCGACTTTTGATCTTTAGAAAAAAGCACCGATTATCTGAATAAAGAATGCGAAATGCTTGCTTCTTGCTACTTGTCAATCTAACCTAACCAAATCTAACAGAAAGATCAAAAGTCGATTAATCGACGACCGGTCGGTAAGCGCTAGGGAGCAAACGTCGATTAATCGACGGCCGGTCGGTAATGTGTTAATTTAAGCTCAAGAAAATACATTTTAAATGTGAAATGCTGTTACATTAATACCCGATCTAACCTCCAGAATTTTGAATGCAAGCCGGTGAACGTATATGCATTGTGTCATACAGGGGCCGAATGTCACTTTGTGGAATGGAGTTCTATGCTTGTTGTACTTGTTCTGTCAATACTGGGACGGCCAGTGCTGGCTGTGGATAATGCTGAAGTTGTTGTCGAATGATATCCCATACGTGCTCAAGTGGAGACAGATCTGGTGATCTCGCAGGCCAAGGTAACATGTCGAAACTCTGTAGAGCACGTTTCGTTACAACAGCGGGACGAGGGGTTGAAAGCTGGAAACCTCCCCCCTTGAATGCTGTTCATGAATGGCAGCACTACGGGTTGAATTGCTAGACTGACGTACAAATTTGCAGTCAGTGTGTTTGGGATAACCACGGGAGTACTCCTGTTCTCATAAGAAATTGCTCCCCAGACCATAACTCCAGTTTTAGGTCCAGTGTGTATAGGCCACAGACAGTTTGGTTGCAGGCTTTTCCCTAACCTCCTTCTAACCAACATACGGCTATCACTGGCACCAAGGCAGAACCTGCTTTCATCAGAAAACACAACAGGTCTCCACTCCGTCTTCCAATCAGCTCTGGTTTGACACCACTGGAGTTGCAAATGGCAATGGCTTGGAGTCAGTGGAATGCACGCTGTAGGGCGCCTGGCTGGGAGCTGTCCTTGAAGTAAGCAATTTGTAACAATTCGTTGTGTCACTGTGGTACCAACTGCAGCTCGAATTTCTGCCGCAGACGCAGTACGATGCGCCAAAGTCCGTACGCCGAATACGGCGGTCTTCCCTCTCAGTAGTTCTAAGTGGCCTCCCGGAACGCGGTCTTCTTGAAGCAGTACCTTCATTTAAACACTGCTCCCAACAATCATACACAGTGGATACATTCCGGTCAAGTCTTTCTGCAATATCGCGGGAAAAAAATTCACCTTCTCTTAGCCTTATTACATGACCTCGTTCAAACTCGGTGAGATGTTGATTATGGCTTCTTAGTCTTCTTAAAGGCAAGCTTCGCTAATATCAACTCAATACGTCAAATTTCAAAGATAAACAACCGTCACGAACTTTACAGCACCCATTTAAAGCAAACCTGATTTGCAAGTTCTGAGTGGCGGTAGCAGCGTCACATTTATGTGCGAAGCGCGAAATTTGAATCGATGTTATCTTTCGTATGTATAAACAAGCCTACCAAATTTCGTTTGCCTAACACGAGTCTTTCTTGTTGCTCGGATTTTTTTCCGTCAGTATAATAACTTCAGTTTTTGAAGAAACATAGCAAAATTGACTGATAATACACATAGAAATATTTGCTGAGCTCAGTATATATATAAAATTGCCAGTTTAAAGGTGAAAAAAATTTTTTTTCAAACTTCTTTGTATTATACACCTAAAAAGCGTTTGTTGACAGTTGCAGTCATATTTAATTGCACTCCTTTTCATTTACACTGACTTAAAAACGTTTTTTTTTTCATTTACACTGGCTTAATGAAAAAATTAAGAAGTAAAAAATAAACACTGAGAATGTGGGACATTTAAGAGACTGTCAAAAATTTTAAAAGCCTTTCTACACCATTTATTATCGTCAGATCATTTCAAAATTCTCTTCAGTGTTAAGGGTATTAAGATATTTTTCTAGCAAAAAACTGAAGAATATGTAATTTCATCGATCTTGGAGTACGAAGTCTCCTTCATATTTCAAATTTTGATATTATTTTCTGGTAAACGAAGTGCACTTCGAATTGGAAATGCTTAGCTTGCCAGGCTAAATGAACAGAAACCAAATAGAAATTAGCTGGTTTCAGAAAATTTTGTTTATTTTAGATTTAATTGGATTTACTTTAACCGAAAGCGGCTTTTCAAATAAATTATTAATTTCGCAAAACTTTTGCCTGAAAATGTTTAGGAAATTCATTAAAGCAGTTTTCTAAAGAAACGTTTTTGAAGTTAACTAATTACTCAGAAAATTGGAGTATACCTCTACATCGGAAATGACCTTAAGAGTAAAATACTACCAATGTTAAATCCTTAGACAAAAATTATTAAATTGTTAAACGAACTTTTGGCATTTATTTAAATACAAAAGATACTTCTTAACTCGCATCTGCCAAATTTGATGATTTTTAAAGTGATTTTTAAGTGAGATGATTTAATTAAGGATTTTTAAGTTCAAATTTCCAATTTTATCTGAAATATGTAATTAAAATTCGAAAAAAGGAATCTTTTATTACACGTTTTGTTTGCTATTACTTCTATATCTCTGTTCCGTACCTAAATTAATAAGCGATATTGTGGCAGCGCTATCAAGAAAAAGAAAACGATTTGAGTTGCCATGGAAATCGCAGACGACTTTTATTTTTAGATTTTGTATTATTTTCTATTGTATTATTTTGTATTATTAATTTGAGAGAATAAAGTTTAGTAGTATCGTGAGTGTTTTCAAAATGAAAGTAAATAAAGCGTTTTTTTTTTAAAGTACAGTCCACTAAAATTCTTGTAGCATGCGTCTAATCATTAACAGTGTCTATCCTTTCAAATTCAACGTAAAAGTTTTAGTAGGAAATTCTCTTTAATAATTAAAAGTTACATTTTCAAACATGGGAAGGCAGTTTTAATTTTGTTTTGAAGTGTCTACATGAAAAGCAACATTTTTCAAATATGAATGAATTCAAGATAAATTAAATTGATTTCAATAAACACACTCAGTAGTTTAGAATTTCCTCAACGACGTAGTACTCACGTCATTTTTTCGTCAAGTCATTCAATCGTCAAGTTTTTTCGGTTGAATGAAAGAGGAAAATCAAATATAGGAAAGTCCCAAACCCTAAAGTTTTTGTCTAAATGTGGAATTAACTGTTTTGAGATAAAAGATACATTACCAATATAAATCCATAGATTTTTCTTTTTATAGTTTTGACTGCAAATTTGTGTTTCCATTTTGCTACTATAGAATATCATTTAAGTTTTTAACCTCTTATTTTATGTTAAATTGCTATCTTATCAGTTTATTTTCCATTTCCCTGCCAGAACGTAAATTTATAGCTCGCGAGACATTCAAAATAGGGTGAAAGAAGGAAGTATTTAAAGGAAGGTTTTGGAGGATGAAGTCAGAGCGTGTTCTACCTGCTATAGGCCACGTTGCTAACTTTGATTCTCTAGCGATCATGAAACTATGCCTTCTGCTAGATTTCTCGTACCTGACCCGCAATTAACTGTAATCCAATTCACAGACAAGGAAAATGCCACACCAAAAAAGAAAAAGGTAACACGTAAAACGTTAGAGAAACGCCCCTTTGGACGTAATATAAAATCTTAAATTTTTCAGGTTTTAAAATTATTTTTCTATTGTTTTTTATTATTTACCTATCCTAATTTTTCTGCATACAGCTTAAAAAGAAGACGACAAAGAAGAAAAATCAAAAATTGCTTATTCATAAGTCTGATCAGATTCAAGCGCACGAATCTAACGCTATTTTTCTCTGTCTTGTAGATGAATTTCCAATTATTTTCAAAATTTTAATTACTCGGAGTTTTACAAGGAAATAAGCACCCATAGTAAATCTGTAAAGCTTGGTCTGTTGCTAAAATAATACGTCTGCAAAGAAAACATGCTTACGAAAAAGTATATTATGATTTTAATGAGTCTAGCTAGTATACATTCAAGACTCTAGCTCGTAATTAAACGGGCAAAGTACTGCGCCCATTGCTTTTAAATTACTTAGTTTGTTACTCTTTATCAGGTGGCAACACATTTCTTCCTAAATCGCTAAGCTTTCTGATTAAATTTGAAACACAAATACCTTCCGCTTTCCCTAACAGCAGCACGTATCTTTTAAACCGCTGAGTTTATTGATCAGAATTACATTAAGCTAAATACAAAAAAAAATCTTTCTTTTAAAAAAGTTAAAATTCTGAAAGCTTTCGGATTTTATATTACGCCCCAAGGGGGGGTGCTTAGTTTTGTGTGTTACCTTTATTTATTAAACATCACGTTCTTCGCACTTAAACCATGAAATTCAATTCAACAGAAACATCACAAAATACTTATAAAGATCATATGTTTAGAATTTCCGATACACAGTCTCACTCGCTGGAGGTAATTTGTTTCCCCCACACAGTGTTGCCATTGCTTGTTTAGAAATCGTTGAGTTTGTTAATCAAAAATTCGTTAAATATTTACAAAATATGAAATAAACCAAATTCCAAATTCGGTCTTTGAGATGCCAAAGTTCGAGTGGAGGACTACGTTATTCAGATTTTGATGTCTCTAGGTACCGTTGGTTTTTCACAGAGCGAGAAACATACATACCTAAATTTGAAACGCCGTTTAGTGGACGAAGCAAAATACCAAAACGAAATTAATAACCCTTCTGGGCACATTGCTCCTTTAGGCTAATAAAATGCATTGCCATTAAGGTTTCCGTGGAAGTGGGTGTGCCCAAGTTACGCACCATGTTTGGTTAAATCAATGAGATGTTTCGCATGCGGTGTACCAAACAGCGCACTAGGCCCTGTTCCCATAGTTGTAAACACAGTAGCGTTTCTTCTGCCTCCAAGTCTGATGAACGGAAAAGACACTTTTATATTTTTATAATATCCTCGTACTTTCTTTGTGTCAAAAAACGAAAAGAACGGCTTCATGCTAGTTCTGATTACAGCTCACTGGGTCTTGCAAATTGATGGTTTTAACTGTTGGATAGATTTGGTGACAATGGACCCACGGAGAAAAATGCCAGCCTGGAAGACGACCCGAATCAGATTAATACCGAATCAGATTAATACCGAATCAGATTAATATCGAATTATGATCGATGTGGGAAACTGTGGAAGAGACACGGACTCTGGGCCAATGCCTTTACCATTTTCATGCGACACCCGGTCAGTCGTCGTGAAATAATGGTTTGTAATGTTATTAATGTTAATATACTACATTCATCTCTAGCGCGCAGTACAAGCCTATAAACAGCGCATTGCTATATTGGTGATTTTTTTCATCCTTTTGTATCTCCAGACAAACTGAAACGTCATTTATCAGCCAGGGAATGTTCGAGTATAGTCTCCTCCAGAAATGAAGTGCAAATGCTCCGTTTTCCAACCCGTAGACTTCCCAGTTAAAGACTTATGGAACATGATTAAAAGTTGCGTCTACAAAACGAAGATGAACTGCTGGATCACGTCAACAACTTCAGATCCACTTTCAGTGTAAGGCATGACCGGGATACTCATTGGTGCATTCAAGAATGAATTGGCCGGGTGGGAACATCGTATTTAATGCCCCTGTTTATCAAAATGCCTTATCTTTAAACATCTCTGAAAATTATATAATTTATTATATGCTTGACTATTTATCTGTACACAAAGCTAATCATTATCCACGGTATAGTTCTCTAGTATACACATGCGATGAATTTCTACCATAAACGTTGATAAACCTCCCTAAAAATGTATCCAACACGATATTCGGCACTAGAAGGAAATATCTAACTTCTTTTCCCATGATACTTTAGTTGTGATGGATTCTATCTTATGCTGGAGCACACTTTGTTAGTTCAGCGTTACATTTATCTTTCCCTGCTTGAGATTACTTTCGTGCAATCCAGGCTTTGTCTTACCCATTTGTTATCATTTGTTTCATCACTTTTCAAATATGTGAAGACTATTGGACCGCACCGCATCATCAGTATCTATTTTTAAGATCTTCGTTTCAATATTTTTAAAACTATTAGATGTACATTATCAGTACATGTAATAATTTTAAAAATATTGAAACGCAGATCTTAAAATAACTACAGAGCGTGTCAGAAATGGAAGTACTTATTTCATTTCATATTCATTATTATTTATTATATAAAAAAATGAACGATTTCATAAAGTCGTTTTAAGCATTGTGAATCGGAGAGTCCTTTACATGTAAAATCAATATTTTGTACCTTATTTAGAGGATGAAGTTCCACCAGTAAAGTGGTTATTATACTTTAATAATTTAATTCCAAAAAGATTCATAGTTTTGATTGTAAAATTCTTGGAAGTACATCAAAAAGAATTTATTGACTTAAATCCCTGTCTAGCTACGCGATATTTATAAGATTTTGCAATTTTTACAAGATTTTGACGAGATTTAAAGAGACGTCAATATAAACACTGTTTATATTGACGATTTATATGATATTTATAATATAATGTTTTATTTTCGATACATTTAAAGATTGTAGTATTGTGGTATTCATTAATTTCGTAGAATCATTTTAACATGAATGAATACAAGCCCGCTTCTTTAGAATGCCCGGGCCCAACAGCGGCCGAGCGATAAAATCGCTGAACACTGAACTTCCGACCTGGATTCAATTCCAGGTTGCATAGACGTTTTCGTAGTTTCTCTCATGTGTACCTGAGGCAGTTTCCCTTAGAAAGTCTTCCGCGAAGGCGTTTTGCTATAATCACTATAATCCAATCCATCTGGTTCTATAAACGCTTAGCAATATGTCCATCAGTTTTGCAAGTCTAGCTTACGTTTATCTTACTCAAGTATACTGAACATTTTGTACTCTTATGTTATTCGTACGGGATTGAAAAATGTATATATGTATGCGTGCACGTGTGAATGTATCTATGTGCGTATATAAATGTGTACACACACATATACATACTTACGTACATATGTACATGCATATATTAACACATACGTCTAAACATACATATATACATGCACTTCAAAATTTGGACCCGACAACAGAAAAGCACGGAATATTTTGCTGATTAGATTTATCGCTCGGCTAAAAACATACCAGAAGCTAAATTTGTATTAAGTCTTTCTTATTCTCTACTGAAAGCCGTTTTTACAAAACTTTGGACCTTAATTTTCAAAAACATGGGCTTGGAAGCAGATCGTTGAGATCAATATTTACAGAAATTATGTCTATTAGCACTCTTTTTGAAAATCTTGTGTATCTGAATTGAAAATACAATTTAAATTTGGAACAATATTTTTTAAAGGACTGTATCGAAAATAAAGATACGGGTAAAGATAATTAAAATAAGCATTATAATATTATTCAGACTTAAAGTGCATCTACAGTTATGAGATAAGATAACTTGAAATTTTAAAGGAAATTAGAAACATTACGCATTAAAACGTAATATATATTTATACCGATGCAGAAAAACGTTTAAAAATAACACGAAGTTAAGATAAAAGGCAAAATTTTAAGCCAGGGTCGAAGAATATTTATGCAACATGTATACGTTCTACAAAATATTTTGTTAAAAGTACCTAATTAAATTTATTTCAAAGATTTCGTGTATGAAATGAATACATTACAAAAATTCTCGCTAACAATGTGTAACCAAATTTATTTTCTGCAGAAGCACAAACTGCTGTAATTCTAAAATATTCCAAAAGAAAAACTTGCAGAAAAAAAGCGTAAGAGGAATACCTAAATAAGAAGTTCGGATCTTTAAATAAATAAACGAGAAAAATTGTTTCGGAGTAAAATTTTAAATTAAAATCACGAAAGACACGATAATTTCTTTTCCATTTCGCGAAGAAAATAATGCTTAATCAATGTCTTATTACAGGGATGAGCATAGAATTGTAATGAGAAATACAAATATATTTCAAAATTTAAATTCGACTTGGAACATAACATATTAGAGACAAATTTCCAATGCATACATGAATAATACAGTAATGCGACTTATTAGCATTCTTGTGTAACACATATTATTAGGAAGATACATTTCTGTGAATGTCTTAAAATTCAGTAAAACTTTGTACACTCACGTTTGTGAAAATTGCAACACCAAGAAGGAATCGTCATAATTGAATGCAATTTAATACACAGTTGAGTGGTAGTGGTACAAATAAATGATTAAATGTTCAAAGCAAACAAACAAGAACAAGAGATCAGAATCAGTATTTTGTGTGGCCACCACGCGCCGCAATAAGTGCTGCTACACGACGTGGCATGGAGTCAAACAAAGTTTGAATGTCTGACTGAGGAAGAGCATTCCATATCGTTTGTACGCGTACCCAAAGTTCGTCTGCAGACGCAACAGGACGAGGATCACGAGCAAGACGCCGACCAATGACATCCCACACATGTTCAATTGGCGACATATCCGGGGAACACGCAGGCCAAGGAAGAAGCTGTACCTGCTGCGCTGCAAAGAAGGATTTAACAATCCGAGCAGTATGAGGGCGGGCATTGTCCTGTTGAAATACAGCGCCTGGCAAGCTTTGAAGGAAGGGAACAGCTTCGGGCTGTAGAACTTCACGGATATACCGGTTGCTGTTCAGATTGCCCACAATTCGTAGCAATTGAGATCGTCTATGATATGCTATGGCGCCCCAGACCATAACTCCGGGTGTTCGTCCACTGTGGCGTTCGATAATGCACTCCGGAAGGTGGCGTTCACCGGCATAGCGTCTGACACGAATGCGGCCATCATGGTACCACAAATTAAAGCGGGATTCGTCAGAAAACACGACATGCTGCCAATCAGCACGCCAGTCTCTATGCTGATTGGCCCATTGTAGCCGCAGGCGGCGATGGTCGTGCGTTAGGGGGATCCTGTATAAAGGAGTCCGTGCGCGCAGTCCACACTGCAGCAGACGTCTACGAATTGATGAAGCACACAATGAAACACCTGTAGCTATTGACCACAGTGCTGCCAATTGTCTAGAGGAAGCTGTACGGTCCGTCCGCGCCATGCGGACCAGGTGTCTATCATCGCGAGCTGACGTCACATTTCGGGGTCCACTCCCGGATTTCCGAGTTGTCCGACACTCGTCCGTCCACTGCTTCCAAACGCGCATCACTGTGCTGCTGTTACGCTGCACACGAGAGGCTACTGCACGATACGACAATCCAGCTTCACGAAGGCCGATGAGTCTCCCTCGTTCAAACTCTGTAAGTTGTTCAAATCTCGATCTCTTTCGTCGACGAGGCATAAGTACAGATTGAGTTAACGTTTACCACTAGCAGATAACCACCGATAACCATACACGCCTCGCTACAGCCGTCTATTTATTCGGATCCATCAGCCGTTCAGAGGGCGCTGCTCAGCATACGCATGCGCTACGGATTTGCAATTCTAATCATTTGCATATCATGCGCTACTTTGCATTTCCTGAAAATTTCAGCTCACTCGCGTAAGTCCTTCATGGTGTTGCAATTTTCACAAACGTGAGTGTATTTTATACGAATTTCCAAATTAGTTAGTAAACCGATTTTCGCAGTTATGCATTTAAAAGGAATGTGAAATCTGTTTCTTTTATTCTTTTGTAGTTGTATTTAAAGGTCACATATCCTGAAAAAGGAAAAGGCTGAAGAAATAATTTATAGCACTTTCTCTACATAAAAAAAACTAAATTAGAGTTCCTTAAAAATGTTGTTTGTGATATTAAAAATACTCTACCTATGCAATGAATACTCAGGTTAATATTCAATATGAAACGTTGACAGTATTTTAATTAAGGCAATTTAAACATCTGGGCATAAAAGGAAACCATATATTTTTTCAGAAGCATCAGTTTCAGAATTCTGTAATTTATCTGAAAATATTTATTGCGGTAATTTAATAAGGCTTCTTGAGGCAGGAGAAATGAAAAGTGAGTACGCGACTCGAACCTGAACCTCTCGAATACGCGCCGAGTGTACTGTTGTTACACCACGAACGCATGCTGGAAATAGGGAGAAAATACCTCATATGTTCTCCCTCCTTTTAAAGAAAGACAGGGTATTAGGGGACCCAGTCGTGAAATCCTGATGGTGACGAATTAATTGTCCAGTTCTGGAGGCACTGTAGAGTCATTGTTTCTTTTTATGTGGGAGACGTGAGAAATGAGCAAAGCCCTCGCCGGGACTCGAACCTGCACCTCTCGAATACGTGCCGAGGGTGCTACCGCTACACCACGCAGGCATGCAGAAAGGAGGGAGAAAATATACTATATACTAAAGGGTGATTAGGGTTTAGGGGACCTAGTCACCCAATTCTGGTAGTGACGAATAACTGTCCATCACTTTTTAGTTCGGGCGGCAAGTGTAGAAACATTTTTTATAATCAGGAGACGTGAAAAAACTGCAATGACCTCGCCGGGACTCCAACCTGGATCTCTCGAATACGCGTCGAGTGTGCTACCTTTACACGACGAAGGCATGTCGGAATAAAGAAGAAAATACCGTCTAGTGGATAATTACACTATATATAATTCCTCCTATAATTATGTATGGTGTTGGTGCATGGGGTGTCAGAACGGGGGAACTAACAAAGCTGAGGCAAAAATTGGATAGTGCGCAGAGAATCTGGATGCTAGCAGTCACTAGCGTATTTAGAACAGTTTCAACAGCAGTGGCATGTATTCTTGCAGGTGTGCCTCCTCTCTCAATACAATGCAGGTATTTTTATCATAAATTTTTATTGGATTTTTATTGGTTTTATTGATGAACTAGAGATTAAAGAGGTGGTTATAAAGAAGGAATTTTTTTATAAATATTGTGATATGGATACCCATCTGGCCGAAAAGGCTGTAATTACATTTGATGAGAACTTTTTGGATGTAGGTCAGATTGATATTTATACAGACGGATCGGAAATGCATAATGGATTTGGCTGTTCGTGCGCGCCCATGGTCCAATCGGGAAGTTTCTAGAATAACTTCCTGTCGAGATATTTCTCGAAACGTGTGGAACCTAAGGAAAAGCTATATAAACCCCTGCGTTTCTGAGAGCCGGGATTGTGAGAATAGCTGCTTACTGTGAGTACTACGCGAGAGTTTTGTGAACGGAAAGCAGTCGAGATAGTGCTTTGCCGTGAAGCTACATTTACAGTATAGCTTGACAGTGTATTGGTGATTGTTCCACGGTGTTTGTCATAAGTTTAGTGTTCCCGTGAAGTTACCTTTACAGTTACAGCCTGAAGCTGTGTTGCTGATTGTTTCAGAGTATTTATTGTAGATTTTCGACGCTTTTAAAGATAATTTTGGAACTGTGCTGTAAATAGTGATTCTTGTAAATAAAGTGTACTTTTTATTGTTCTGCATCGTTGTTTTCATCGGATACTCTCAAATCCACGAACCCGTATAACGCAACAATACGCAATTTCTAATATTCATAATTGCACTAATCTATTAACAAACCGAATTAAAAACGATTTCAAATTTCTGGCTGACATACGTAATATAAATTTACACTGGATCAAAGCCCATGTTGGGTACATTGGTAAAAAAGAGGGCGGACACGCTGGCAAAAGAAGCTGATCAAGGCCTAGGAAAGAAAGATATTGAAGTGTTGTATTCGAAAAGAAAGTTATTAAATGTTATCAAAAAGGAGATATTTGTATTCCACAAATATGGAAATGGTACGGAATGGAAAGAAAATTGGGAATCGTCTTTAATGGTTACATCAGATTTTTTAAGACTGATAAAAGGAAAAAGATATTTAATAATAGAGATATGAACCAAATTATTACTCGTCACGGACGATTCCCAACATATTTTATGAGATTAGGTCTTCAAGAAAATGTAAACTGTCAATTTTGTAAAGTAAAAGGTAATAATTGCCACTTCCTTGAATCTTGTAGTTTTACTAGAAACATAGTTCAGAGTCACCAGTTTGATATAAATGGGAATTTTGAAAACTATGAGAAATTTAAACAAGTAGCGAAGAAATTATGATGAGAACTAATCAGAATAGAGAAGCGATAGGAATTTTGATTTGATTGGATAATTTGATGGAACATGCCTGGATCGCTGTTCTCCGTTATTGTTTGACGGGTTGGTCCCTATTATTGCCCGAAGGCTGAACTTGTTTCGTCCCGGGGATTCCAATCTTTGTAACATCAACAACCTTCTAGCCGATCATATAGTTTTCAGTCTATAAATCTTCATATGAAGCAGTTTAAGATAAAACTTGATCTCTATTTCTTCTAAGTTAACTGTTCTTATTACCAACAACGAAATAAATAATATTAATTAACAATACTGAATTATTTTAGGATGTACAGTGTTAAAAGAATACTCATTCTTAAATTATTAGCAATCATAAATTCAACATTGTTCTTGTAATAATGATAAAATCACAATTCAAATGGCTTAGAAAAAACTGGCATTTCATTAATTCACTAACAGAAATAATAAACGTAGCACCTTTTCTGTGTCGTATATAAGGTCTAAGGACGATTATAAAATAAGCAATTAATTTATAATCGATATGAAGATAAATGAATATCTATAAAAGTAAAAAATCTCATGTGTACACCACATGACTTCCTTGTACGGAATATTAAATTATACGCATTTCTCCTGCATTTCATTTAAACATATTGAATTAACAGTTTACGACTTTTGAATTAAATCTACTTCGTCGATAACGCATAAACCACAATAGAATAAACCCACTCTTTAAAGTTCACTATATTTATTTACTATAGCCACACTTCGGCGCAACACGCGGCTTCGGCTTAACAGCGCTCCATTTCATTCATTTTATAACTCAAGTGTCTGTAAAAATTATAGAATCTCAAGAATTACTACAAGTTCTATTCAAATACTGTAATAAATCTAAAACGATGTATAAAAGAAATTAAACGAATAAAAAAGAAACAGTTTTTTCACGAACAATTCAGCGCCGCTTACCTAATGCGCATGCGCTACTAATTAATTCAGTTCTCACTTCGCG
Organism: Stegodyphus mimosarum; assembly: GCA_000611955.2. Taxonomy (NCBI): domain Eukaryota; kingdom Metazoa; phylum Arthropoda; class Arachnida; order Araneae; family Eresidae; genus Stegodyphus; species Stegodyphus mimosarum. The sequence goes on along the minus strand of KL814877.1, from coordinate 6,616 downwards.
ATAAGGCAAAAATACACAAAAATTCGTTAAAAGTGGTCGTGTTAAATTTTTCTAAGTGTGGAGTTAAAGTTTCTGCTCCCTGTACAAAAGAAGTGAACACAAGTTTTTGGTGTCAGGAGCGGGATTAGGTGAGAATAAGGTGGTGATAATGTGTATCGTCAAATTTTGCGTAAAAAATTCTCTGGTGATGTGGAGATGTGTGTTGTGCGAAAATCGAAAGTGAAAATGAGGGTTTCATTGTTTGGATTGTGGTGAGTAGTAATTTCGGTTTTTAGAAATAACGTTTAGTGAGAAATTCTGGTTATTAATGTTGTACACTGAGGTGTTTTTACTTGATAATTTGAGTTGATAGTGTCTTTGTTGAGTTTGATGTGTTCTTTTTGTTTTGTGCTCATTGTGTTCTAATTGTCAATTCAGGATTATTATACTTTTCTTTGAATTAAGATGAGTCTGAAGTCACTTAAGTCATTAAAAAAAGACGAGTTGATTCTCGTGGCGGAGGAGTTAGGATTAGTAATTCCAAGCGGGGCGAAAATAGTTACTTTGAAAACCTTAATAGAAAGTTCTGAAGTTTATGCAAGTGATGCTGAATTTGTGCAAAATGTTATTGATAATATTCTAGAGGAAAAGAAAATACAAAGTGAGAAACAAAAATCGGAAAACGAAACTAGATTAGAATTAGAGAAAATAAAACTTTCTCAGTTAGAGGCGGAATTAGCTTTAGCTAACACTAGAAATGTCTTGCTACAAAATCAAAATTTTGAGACGGACACCTCAAATGGAAAATCTAATTAAAAGTGTAAAAACATTAACAATTTCGGTACCTACCAAAGCAGAATCCTTTAATCTCTTTTTCCAATCAATTGAACGGGCTTTTAGGACAAAACAAGTACCAGAAGATTTAAAAGCAGAAATCCTATTAAATATTTTGGGAGAGAAGTGATGCATCAGGTTCATCTATTAGAAAAGTAATTAAAAGTCTCTTACCTGATACATCTCCAGGATTCCGGACGCCAGGCTTCTAATAAAATCGTCATCTTCCCTAAAAGGTTTCGTTCAAGTAAGAGGCCATCTTGTCTTTTCTAAATTTATTTACAGAACTACTGAATTACATTATTTACAAAATATTTCATCTATTATTACATTTAGATGTTTATCAAGGCAGAAGTTTCGTCTTGACGCTACGCAGTAGCGTTGGAATCTAGACTCGTTCTCAGACCTCAGCCAGAGAAAGAAAAAGGAAGAATGCCCGCCATCTAGTGGCAAGAATGGGACATCCTCCCACCTTTTGATTTTACATCATTGAGATGGGAAAATCAAAACTAAATTTTAAGCATATCAACAATAAATCAATATTTCAAGTACAACTTTTACAAATATGAAAATTACCAAAATGTTCTAAAATTATACTTACAAAACAGTATTACACATCTAAACAACATCCAGATAACATATTTCAATTTACTATAGTTAGGACATTTAAACTTCTAAGCTACTGAAAAGAAACAAATACAATTAGTATATCAATTCAAAAATACGTAACAGGTTTTACAGTATTACGTCCATATCTAGTTCGATAGTTCATATCACTGTCAAACTCATTGGTAGAGTTCTTTCTATTCAGAGTCAAGTCACTAAACAAGTTAGATCTATCAAGTTCGAGAGGATAAATACGTTTCACAGGTCTTAAGAACTCACCTGTTGCAGTTTTCACTTTGACAACACGCACTTCGTTGTCTTTTCCAGGATATGTTTCTATAACGCGACCTAATGGCCAATCTATTCTCTTCTTATTGTCGCTGCCGACAAACACCAAGTCATTTTTATTAATAGTCCCAGTAGATCGTTTAGGTGGTCTTTGCACTAGGAGAGCTAAATATTCATTACGAAATCTTTTGCGAAAATGTTCTCTTAAGTTCTGCAAGAACTTGTATCGTTTTGTCAGATTGATGGTATCTAGGTGGTCTAAGTCTGGTACACCGACGTCATGCACATCTTGCAGAAACATTGAAGGAGTCAGTACCGTAAGATCATTTGGATCTTCTGAAAGGTATGTAAGGGGCCTTGAGTTAATCACTGATTCGATATCACAAAGTATAGTCAACATTTCCTCGTAAGAGACACAGGACTTTCCAAGAACATTTCTCAACAGCTTCTTCACTATTTGTATCAATCTCTCCCACCAACCGCCCCACCATGAAGCAGTTGGGGGATTGAATTTCCACTGTATTCTCATAGTAGCTGAATGGCATTCTATCTCTTTCCAATCTATCGATCTTAATAAATTTTCTGTTCCAACGAAATTAGTGCCATTGTCGCTGTAAATGATTCTTGGACGGCCTCTTCTAGCAATAAATCTTCTTAATCCCAAAATGAATCCGTTTATTGATAAACTTTCTATCAGCTCAAGATGTATCGCGCGATAGACTGCGCAAGTAAAGAGCAAGATCCATGCCTTTTTTCCTTTCTTCAAATAAAGAGGTCCGGCTACATCGACTCCAGTCACTTCAAACACTAGAGCATCTCTAACACGGTCTTCAGGAAGAGGCGCTGGAACAGTTTCTATATTCTTTGCGCTATATCTTCTACAGCGAACGCATTTTATCAGAACTCTACGCACTGTTTTTCTTCCTCTCAGGATCCAAAATTTCTGTCGAATATTGGCTAGTACGAATTGCACACCAGCATGGGATAATCGCAAATGGTAATCTAAAATTAATCTATGAACTATATCATGATTTGAAGGCAATACGATTGGACAGCGAAAATTTTCTTCTTCGTCTCTTCTAGTAATCTTTGTTTTTAACCGAATAAGGCCATCTGAATCAACAAAGGTGCAAAGATTTCTAACTTTCAGTTCCTTGTCAAATGCTTCTCTCTGCACGACCTTCCATATTTTCTTTTCTGCGTTTTCTATTTCAGGGACAGTGAGTTCTCCTGATTGTTTAGAATCTGGTCTTCTGCAGTTATTGAAGAATCTGCATACCCAAGCTGTTATTCTCAACATTTTGTGGTAAGATGAATATTTTTCATAAAAATGTTCTACCCTTTGCGTATTTAGTGTAGAGATGACTGTTTTCCTTTTTTCTGAATTCACTATTTCCATGTCCGGTATTTCTCTTTGTTTAGGCCATTCCTCCATCGGTAATTTCAAAAATTGAGGTCCCTTCCACCAATGAGACATAGCCAGAACACTTGCATTACACCCACGTGACGGGAGGTCTGCCGGATTTAAATATCCAGGGATGTGATTCCATGCGTCTGTATCACTCAAAGACCTAATTTCATTTACTCTGTTCATGACAAATACAGCCCAATTTTCTTGATTCCGAATCCAATACAAGGCATTCATGGAGTCAGTCCAGTAGAAAATTGGAATTTCAAATGGAAAATCTGTCTTAATAGAGTTCATCAGTCTGACACCTATTAAGCATGCCAAAAGTTCTAGTCTAGAAACAGATACGCACTTTAAAGGAGCAACACGAGCACGAGCTTGTATCAGTTGACATTTAACACTGGAACCACTTTCCTGTCTGAGATAAATGCATGTTGCATAAGCGTATTGCGAAGCATCGCAAAATACGTGAAACGATAAATCAGTCTCCGATTCAAAATCACCTAATATTTTTCTGGGAATCCTCACTTCTTCCACAAATTTTAATTCTTGTTTCCATTTTAGGAATTCCTTTTCCAAATCAGTAGGTAATTTGGTATCCCAGGATAGTTTTCTCCTCCAACATTCTTGCATGAGAATTTTTGGAATTAATGTTACAGGGCACAGGAATCCAACTGGATCGAACAGTTGGCTTGCTAATGACAAAATGATTCTTTTTGTTAAATTTTCATTGTTGTAGTCGTAGAATTTTGCATTACAAAACAGGATATCTGTTGAAACATCCCAGTTTAAGCCTAAAACAGGAACAATTCCATCACGTAAAACTTCTTCAGAAATTTCTGATGTCTTTTCATTTTCAATGCGAATTTGTGACTTATCCAATTGTATACCGTTATAGATCCATCCTCTTAGATCAAAACAGGCTAGAAGCATAATTTCTTTTGACTGCCTCATAAAATTCATCAGTTCTTCTTTGGATTTACAACTTGTGACACAATTATCAACATATATCGATTTTTTCAGTTTAGATGCTGTTTCTTGCAGATGGTCTGGAACATTGTCTAAGTGATAATTCAGAGTAGCACCTAAAAGGAATGGACTGGAATTCACTCCAAACACTACTCTTCGATGTCTAAAAACTTTCTTCTTATTAGGATCACCGCCCTCCCACCATAAGAATCTGAGAAAGTCGCGATCCTCATCTTTTATTCCTATCTGCAAAAATGCTTTTCGAATGTCAGCCACTACTCCATACTCATACAAACGAAATTTATTCAGAATGCTAGGAATTAATTCTATGTAGTTAGGACCCTTGGTCAGACAGTCATTTAAAGAAACACTATTTTTCTCTTTAGCTGAAGCATCGAAGACCGGACGTATTTTAGTCGTGGAATGTTCTTTGATGACTGCTCTGTGCGGGAGATAATGACAATTTGTTTCTTCTAATTCAATAGGTTTTACTTCTTCGATAATTTGTTCATCAAGCCATTGCCTGAAGACGCTTTCATAAGCTTCCACCAATCCTTTATTTTTTAAAGTCCTTACGGTAGTTTTCAGTCGCCTTTCAGCTATACTCTTATTGGTTGGCAAAATTTGGTGACCTTCTATCCAAGGCAAGGATACTATGTACCGCCCATCAACATCCCTTTTTAAAGTCTTCCGAAAATGTTCCTTAGATGCTTCTTCTAGTTCCTCCCTGGACTGCTTCTCGGCAGGTTCTTTTATTCCAAGGGTATCTAATCTCCAAAGATCAGCAATCTGTGCGTCAGAAATATGCAAAGATAACGAAAGCGTCGAAAAGGAATTTTCTGTTTCATAATTGTCAGTGTTCGCTTTTCCCATAACAGTCCACCCAAGTCTAGTATTTACGGCAACTAATTTTCCCCATGGAAGAGCCTCGATTTTGCCTGTAAATAAATCTGCAGCAACATCTGCCCCTAACAACAAATGGATCTCTTGGGGGTTCTTCTGAAATAATCTGTTATTTTCATTTTCAAAAACATCACTGACGTAAATTCCTCTTTTTCTAAGTTCTCTTATCCAATGTATATTTTTGATTTTGGGAACCGAAGAACATATTTTTCTTTCATCCAACACATTGATTTCGCAATTATACCGTTTATCTACGCTACCCAATCTAATTCTATATCGTTTATGTTTTTCAGAAACCTCTATGCCACCGAAAAGTCCGTGTTTTACATTTTGTTCGCCTAAGCTTCTTAATTGTAACCTTTCTGCCGCATACCTGCTTATGTAAGAATTTTGACTTCCGGTGTCAATTAGTGCTCGAACAAATTGGTTATTCCCTCTTCCATATACGTGAACAACTAAAGTTTGTAAATATACTTCTGAACATCCTGCATGATTTGAAAGTACTTTATTTTCTTTCTCTTCATCTTTATTAACCTTCGAAACTTCCACAGAAGGACTTTGTTTATTACACATAATAGTTGCATGTTGTTTTTTACAAACAGAACAAGTTATTTTTGCTTTGCAATCTCGCGCTAAATGATGAGGTTTTAAACATTTGTAGCAAGCACCTTTCTTTCTCAAAATGTCCCTTTTTTCATCGAATGATAAGCCGGAAACGAAACTACAGTCATAAATCTTGTGGAATTGACTACAGAATATGCAGCTCATATTTTCCTCTCTGCATTCGGATTTTGTAAGCAAATCAGTAGCCGTTGGAATCTTCGGCTTATTATGTCTGTTTGGAAAACCAGATGTGCTTTTCGTCGCGGGGGGAAAGGAATACTGTCGCCGATCGGAGATCTTTTGCTGTTGCGTAATCGTTGACCTTGTGCGTTCGCGGGAAGAGAGTTCTCTGTGCAAGAACGACATTAAATCATTTATGTTATAATCGGTGCTGATATTTTGCGTTCTATTAAATTCAAGTGTCAGCTCTGAAGGCAGTAATTTCAGAATCATCGGACACAGCAAGGCGCTGTAAGATTCCGATACAATATCTAAAGCTTCAAGACATCTAATCTGCGTTTGTAATTTATCATATAAATTACGAAATGTTTTTATGTCATTCGCGTTTTTTAATGGTTCAACATTTAATAAATTATTCATGTGTGCATTAATAAGAATGTCCCTCTTTCCAAAACGATCGTGTAAGATTTGAATTGCTGAATCGTAATGTTTTGGCGATAAAGGAAATCCTTGAACGCAATTGGCAGCAGTTCCTCCTAAATACGCTTTCAGGTAATTAAATTTGTCTACCTTGTTCAATGATTCGTTATTATGGATTGAGGACTCAAAACTGTTCCAAAAATTAAGCCACTGGCTACTGTCTCCATAAAATACGGGAATCAAAAGTTTCGGTAATTTAACATTAGGTGTATCTCTCGGTGTATTTACGTTACCGTCCTGGACTGCAACTGCTGAAATATTAGTATTCAAGTCATGATTAAGTTCTTTAATCCGTTTCTTAAACCTAAATTTCCATAATGTGATCTTCTCTCGATATTGTTCTGTAATTTCGTATTCATTTTCGAA
>KK115241.1:124716-181820 GCA_000611955.2 Stegodyphus mimosarum | reverse complement strand
TTATAGTAATTGGGGGGGGGGGATGTTTTTACAAAGTTTTAGCGTGAACTATTCAAACTGAAAGAAGATGGCAACAGATATACCCAATGTTGACAAAACTGATTAAATAAGTTGTAACCGGCTTCCGAGGACCTGTTGTTGAATGTTCATTTAATCATATGAATTATATTATGTCAGAATGGGCTGCCCAGATGGGAACACTGTTAGTGACAGTTAAAATAATTTATTCTGCGGTACCCCTTGGCGAATCGTTTCTTTTTCTATGCCAAGATCAGTATCACAAAGGATTTGTACTTTCCACCCACTATACACACACACACACACACAAAAAAAAAAAAGAAATCGAATACTTACGCAAACTCTGTATCGATGTACACATTGGCCTATTTTAACTTAAAAAAAAAAAAAAAATCAGAGAATTGCAGAAACTAGGCATTGCGCACTGCCTTAACTTTTTCCACGTACACATCACTAAAATTTATTTTCGCTTAAACAAAATGCACAGAGACGAACAAATAACCAAAAATACACAAATAGAGAGAAATAAATAACCAAAAATACGTACTTCCTAACATAAAAACATTAAACAAACAAAAACAAAAATTAGACAGAGATGAATAAATAAATGAAGCGTCAATGTTATAATGTACTTTTTTTTCACGTGCATACATTTAGGCTTCACACCACCATTTCCTGCATCCTTCACATAAGCAATTCAACTAAATTTTTCATCATTTCGGCTCATTCATATCTATTAGCAATTAAACCAAGTTTTATGCAAAAATCAAACATCTTTCGTCCTTTATCCAACCAATACAAGAACCTCAAATTCACAATAGTAGCAAGTAATAGCAACTTCAGAATATGAGACCATCGTGTAACCAAACGCAGCAATTGAAAAGAATGCTAACAACCAAAAACCCTGGTCCACATAAAAGGGTTAACTATTACAGAAAATAGCCCAAATCTAAATTTATCACTACACGTTTGGCGCTATTTGCAGAAATAACCCCTTTTTAATAACAAACTAAAAAAAAAATAATAATAAATTTTCCCCAAGGTTACTTTCGCCAACATTATCAACATTAGAGTTACCAAAAAGCCTATTCATGCAGCGGACTTCCAGATTTCATGAACAACCAATACCACTTGGCGATTTTTTTAGACAAACCAAGGGGTACCGTACAATAAATTTCAACCGTTAGTGACTTTGAAGGCCCTGAATTCGAATCCTGGAGAAGACATACATGTAATTTGTTCATCTCTTCATAGGAGGCAATGGTAGCCCACATTTAAATGCCTATCACATATGCTGTTCAAAGCTGGAACAGGATGTTGAAAGAAACGTTTCTCAGAACTTTGTTTCCACGAAACTGGGTTATAATCTTCACTTGGTAAACAGACCTGAAAGCCGAAGAGGAATCAGATATCGCTCAGATTGGCAAGAGAGACGTTTGCTTTCAAGTTGGATTGCTTTTTCTGTATTGTATTCGGTAACACTCACACTCTTTTCATTTTAAACTTTATTGTTAGTTATTGAAGATAGTAAAGGATTATTTTCACCCTTCTTCTGTGCTGGTATTATTTCATGCCTGTGCAAGAAATCGCTGGGTTCCTTAGTAGGATCGAGTAAAGTTTATGTGGCTAAAGAGAGGAAGATCCTATAAACTCTTTGTATCAGTGTTCCTTACTAATTTATGCGGTAAAAGTTTACAATTGGGTGTTCCTTGTTTTTTGGCGATTCTTTTTCGACGCCAAGATCGGCACCAGGAAGGCAACATTTCACGATGACCGCTACACAAAACCAAAATAAGAAGTCAAAGAATTTCATAAACTCCGTGTCCATGTACACATCGACCTATTTTCACTTAAAAAAAATCAGAGAATTGCACATTGCCTTGACTTTGTCTATGTGCACATCGATTTATTTTCACTTAAAAAAAAATCAAGAAACTAAAACCAAGTTAAAACTCTCGTGGTAACCAGAAATGGGGTTTCATTGCCAAAACTGAACAAAATTTTTCGCCAATCTAAGGCCACCCAATTCCACACTAGAGCCATTTATGCATTATTTACTTTATGAATAGAATAATGTTTAAGTAACAGATAAACATACTTCTTGTTATGGCAATCAGTTACATCAGTAATAGTTAAATTCAGTATACATTAAGACTAGTTTAAAGTGATTACTTATGTTTACTTTCTGATAGCTGCATGCATTCCCATGAAAAATTGATGGCTCACTGGAAAATTTGTGAACTTGTGAAAACATTTCCTTGACTAACTTTACGGCTTATAAGTACTGTTCTGTCCATAAATATAAGCTTTAAAAAGGTGGGGGGGGGGTAATTTTAATGACAAAAATCTATATGGCTCATATTTACATCCTCACAGCCAGCAGATACTATTCAGCAAAATGAAGATTAAATAAAGCATATGAATACATGAGTACTCAAACATGTGCGAGTTATTTACTGTCCTATAGAACACTTGGTAGTACACCCAAAACATTAATTTTACCAACTCTTGAAATTAGGAGGTGCACATAATGAGTTTATTTTGGTTTGTTTTATGTGATTACGGCAAAGCCTCAATGGTTATCTGCCTAACAGGAGAGATACCTTTGTGGAGGACTTTGTAAAAAAAACTGGCTCGTATACACTCTACAAATGGGGAAAACACCCATGCAGCCAGCCTGTTCACGGCATTCAAACCTCCGAACGAACTACCAGTGTTCAACGACTTTACCGCTCGGCCACTGGTAGGCCAGTGCACATAATGAGAAAGTATAATCCATTATGTAAATACACATAAAAGTGATAATCAGTTGTGCATTGTATGTTTTAAGTGATTAAATGTTATAAATGCACAGCTGTTAAATTTCTTATTATTCATTAGTCATATTTATATTATGTGGATATTGCATATCATCATACATATGATATAATTATGAATTAACCCCAAAACAAAATGTGTACACTCTTTAGTACTTAAATGCTGATATATTGTTTTTCAACTGTGTATTCCATATTCATGATAATGTGCAAAGAACTGATGATTACAGTTGCTGCCAATTACATTATCATTATATGAATTAGAAGTGATTTCAAATAAACTTTATGGCAATGTTTACATACACTTAGAGAGAGAGAGATTCCATGGTTTAGAAGTTGTTGATGAGTGTTTTTATTAGCATTAATGTAATGAATAAGATTTATATTAATGAATGTATATACAATTTTTTTTTATCATGCATAATAATAAATCCATAAATTTGCAATGTTTGAATATGTGGCATTTACAATAAAAGGAACTACTCTTATATCAGTCCCCGGTTGGCGACAAATTTCTCGCCAAACATTTTTGGCGAGAAACTCCACGACACGTCATTACTATCTAAATTTTTTGTTTACATTTCGGACTTTAAGCCTAAAATGTCTCCAAAAACGCGGTTTTCACATGTGCAAAAACCACGTTTTTACACACAATTTACGCTATAAGTCCGAAATAAAAACAAAAAATTTACATAGTAAAAGTGTGAAGTTTCTCACCAAAAATGTTTGACGAGAAACCATGTACACAGCGATCTGTTTTAACTTTAAAAAACATCAGAGAATTGCAGAATTCGTGGCACTGCGCTGAAATAATCGCATAGCTCTGACCTGGCTAAAATAAACTAAAATAACAATACATTTCCACAAAAATATACTTCTACCAGCACACCAGTGAACAAATCATTCATTATTAATAACATAATTCCCTTAAAAACCATGTGCACAGCGATCTGTTTTAACTTTAAAAAACATCAGAGAATTGCAGAATTCATGGCACCGCGCAGAATTCGTGGCACTAAGCAGAAATCATGACATTCTGCAAACCTCGCTAAAATAAGTTAAAATAATCACAATAAATTAAAAAAAATATATACTGTAAGCATAAACACAAACCGTGAAGAAATAATTCATTAATAACACAATCATCTTAAATACAATATTCATTAAATACATTACAAAATGCATTAACATTCCCTGAAATACACGAGAAAAAACATAGCTTCACTTACCATTCAAAATTCTTTCGGAATTATGACACGTCATGCTCGGCTTCAAAACTCCTCACCAAAACTATCTGATGAAAAACCATATAGAAAGCAACTAGCTACTGCAGGAAAACCAAGATCCAAACCTCAGACTTCGTTGAGAATTACACTCTTCACCAGCAACAGTATGTCTGCAAACCCACACCACTCCATCAGAAACACCCTTTCTTTTACGAACCTTCATCTCAGCTCCGCATTTCTGACACGTCATATTCCGCTTCAAAAACCCGGACTCCCATAAAAAATCCAAAAATACACTTCTATAACCATACACACAGCCGTGAACAAACGATTCATTAACTACACCCACATCGTATCGTCTCAAACTAAACTTATCCCGAACACAATCCATAATGCGCGGCTGAAACTTTTCAACCACTTCCTTCAATCTAAGACACGCCATTCCCACGTACACACACCGAAATTCCAAAACCAGAACAAAACCACGGCACTCACTCAACTTTCAACGTCAAAAGGGTTGCTATACCAAACAAATCGCGCCAAAACGCAGCACAGAACACATATCGCCCCATTTGGCGACCACATTTATCCGGGAAGCAACCGGGGACTTATATCAGAGTAGAGCCCAATAAAAGTATAGTTTCTAATGTATTTATAATCTAAAAAGCATTTCATTAATAACTTGAAAATAATAGGCAAATTTAATGAGTATCCTCATCATCACATAAATTATGCTTTCCTTTTTGTGCACCTTTTATGATGTTTACAATATGTCACTTATTATGCAATTAAAGAATTATGCAATTTAAAAGATAAGTAATTGGGAGAAAATTTGCGCATATACAAACAGATTTTAAAAAAAATCATTGAACTTTAAATTAATGAATAAAATTCTATTGTATAACAGTGATAATACACGATCAGCATGAAATACAACAAATCTGGCAAACTTCTGGCTATGAGTAATTTGTAAACAAATCATCCGAAGTTCAAGAACGTCGTAAAATACTGTCTAATCTGAAATTTCCATGATCATAAAATTAATGAATATATGAACAATTTAAAAATGTTCATATAATGTAGTTATCATTATAATAGTTATATTGGTGAAAATGCGCTTTCGCCCACTGCTGGGCGATGTTTTGAAAATCGCCAATTCGGCGCGTTTCTGCGAAACGTCTTTGCAATTAATCGCAACCTTCCCGACACGCTCTGCGAAAACCTATTGTAAACAAAACATAGAATTCTAAAGCATAAATTAGTATGGAAACTGTTTCCACAAAAAGATAATAAAATAATATGCAAAACGAACATTACGATCATTAAAATATTTGTCAGTTAGGTTTAAATTAATTATTTACATTTTATGTTGTAATACTTACACATTTTATGCCGTTACATAACCTTCCCGACACGCTCCGCGAAAACGTAACCAAAATGGCATCCAAGAAAGAAGGAATTTTTTTTAAAAGGGCATTAAAATTACAAACGATACCATGTACACACCGTTCCGTTTTAACTTAAAAAAAACATCTGAGAATTGCACAATGTAGGCAACGTACACAAATGAACAAAATAAGCTAAAATAACGAAAATAAATTACAAGAAAATGCCATGTGCACAGCGTTCCTTTTAAACTTAAAAAAAACTTTAGCGAATTGCACAATGTAGGCAACGTACACAAATCAACAAAATAAGCTAAAATAACAAAAATAAATTACAAGAAAATGCCACGTGCACAGCGTTCCGTTTTAACTTAAAAAAAAATCAGCGAATTGCACAATGTACGCAATGTGCACAAATCAACAAAATAAAAAAATAAATTGCAAAGGATACCAGCGTTCTGTTCTTCAGGTGAGCCAAATTATAAAATGTACATGTACATTCACTCACCTCTCTGAGCATCACAGCTAAATCCATAGCGACTTGGTATTTAGCGAAATATACATACGAAAATAGCAAACACTCAATAGAAAAACACCGCATTCAAAGAATAAAACGAGAACTGAAATAACTACTCAAATTAACACGTAAGAATTTCGAATAAACCGCTACGTCATGTCACATTACCAATAAAGCCGTTCTTTATAAAATAGGAAATACGCATGCGCAAAAACTACATGTTTACGTAGCTTCAAAATACCCAGTCAGCCATGTTTGCGGATATACGGAGTTACCCATGTTGGCGCATTTATTGCTCATTCAAAAACAATCGCCGCCAAGCAGTGGGCTAAAGTATATTCCAACCGTTATATTATATAGTTATTATTATTAATATAGTTAACATTTAAAAACATTTTCATATAATATAGTTATCATTTTTAAAATGTTCATATAATATAGTTCAGTTATATTACAACAAAACAGCAATATATATATATGTAAAATATAAGAAAATATGATAACTGCTTTAAAAACTGTTGTTGATCTCAAAATGAACTTTCTAAATGTGGTGGGCTTTTTAATTCGTCTGTTCTCCCGAATTCAAGATCTTTCGATGTTATGTAAAACTGCTTGGAAAAGTAGAAACCAAAACTAATATTAGCTAATCATAGTTTGTCTCTAGAATCACACCTGCTGTGGTATAAATACTTTGGCAAGCTAATTATGTCATTATCTTCTGCTAGTTTCTACCTTGCTAATAACTGTTCGCTTTACATTCTGTCTACAGAGCCTGCGTCTTAATTCTAAGAATCAATGTAAATAGCAATTTATCATCCTTCATTATGATTGGATAAACATCTGTGGAGGTGATTTATATGTGTGAAAATGAAGACTGAAAATTCTTCAAGTTCATGTTTTGTAATCTTCATCTGTAAGCCTTCACGCTCAACTACTACGACTGCAAAATAATTCCTCCTTCTATGCTTATCGAAATCATAACATATATTTATATATATATTTTTTCAAAAGAATATAGTAAAGTTAAATTAAATTTATATAATTCTCTTGTGCCATTGCTGCAAGGAATGAAATTTGAATTTAACAAAATTTCTATTCGTAAAAAGCAATTTAAAGTAAAAAATTTCTTTGTAGAAATAAGTTTAAAAGAAATTATAAATAATTTATATTGCTGCGAACTAATCTACAATATCATTTAAATTCTGAGAACATAAGTAAATCAAGTGCAAGTAGCAAAATCTATTAACAAATATAAAATTGTAATAAATTTTTTTAAATCCTAAAAATAAAAAATATGCATAAGTGAATAACTGTTGAGCTGGCAGAAGACAGCCTTATCAAGGGGAAGTTGCCCTCAAACCTAACTCTTCAATTATTCAATTCATGTTTCGTTATTTATGTAGGCAACTGTAAAATTTAAAACCAAAAGTAAAACCAAATGATGTGACCTACCAAAAGCAATTCAACTTCAATGCCACTTCGTCAGGGGAATGGAACATTACCATCGCCATATTGAAAATTGAATATTGAAAATTACCCAAACGGAACATTTTCGAAAAAGTTTCAAAGTGTTCCTCATAAGCTGGGACATCGCTTCCTCGTCTACATGGAACATTTCTCGGAAACTTCCCGTTTAAACCAGTGCTACCAGAACCTCATTTCTGCCTAGCCACGTGCATTGCTAGATATGATAAGTCTTTTAAGTGCTTCTATAATAAGAGGCCACAGCTTCTGGCCTCAGTAGGGGCCAATTCCTGTAAATGGCTAGAGCGCACATTGGAGGAAGAAATATTCAGAATGAAGAACTTGAACAGTAATAGCTTAGATGCTGCACAGAACAAAATATTATTTATTCTCAGTACACAAAACTAATATGAAGCTTTTGGGTCAAAAAATCCCTCTGAAAGCTCTGATGTAGAGGTTTTGGGTAACAAGTGTTAGTAAAGGCATAACTTGACAGCTTATCAAAATTCTTTACACTCCATGGATCGTTCTCTTTTTATAGCTGTTCCTCATGTTCAGCTACTGTTGATATGCAGATTGCAAGTTCTAATCTACTGCTTAAAGTATTAAGTGGAAACCATTGTCAACATCAAAATCTTTTCCTGATTGTACTGAATTTTCCAGTAGCAAAATAAATAATTAAATAAATAATAAATGCAACAGTTTCCAGAAAATAATCCCTCTCCAAAAAGCAAGTTTAGCTCAGCATTTTTTTAAAAAAAATGTTGAGAAACTAAATATATAGGCAACTGTGTGAACTGACGCAGTGTAAAGGAATTTTTTTATAAATTTTAAAAATTATTGATTTGCTAATGAAATAATGTGGAAATATGGGTAAACATATAATTAAGAGTGCATCTTGGTAAAAATTGGTAATTTTTGGTGATTGGCCAGCAAAGCACAATTTCAAGATGGCTGCTACACAAAACCAAAATTAACAAGTCAAAAAATTGCACAAATTCAGTGTCCATGTACACATCGATTTATTTTCACTTGAAAAAAATCAGGAGAATAATGACGTCATATAATGTTAAAACAAAGTTACTGTTCACCAATATTGAACAAAATTTGTAGCCAATCGAAGCTCAATTAACTGCATTTTAAATCACACAATGAAATAACATGCAAGAGGGAATACATGTTATCACATACACGCACTACAAAAAGGAAATATTGACTTACCATATTTAGAAATTTCTGTGTCTTCAGTCTAGGGCACACAAAATTCCTTAACAACATCCAAAAACTTTCTAAAATTATCTGAACTAGAATATGCATACTGCCGTTACCACATAAATTCACTAAAGTAAGAGTAAAAAATATTCTCCATAGTGCCGGACTGTCAGTGGCATTTCTTGCATGAACCTTCCTTGCGACAATCCCATTCAAAGCCATCTGAATGATCTTTATGTTCAACCATACGCATTTCCTTCCTACAAACAGGATACTTATAATTACTACTAAGGAAACCTTCATTTACACAACAGTCAATTAATGCTTTTTTTCTCTTTCCAAATCGTGCAGAAAATTCACATTAATCTCATCACATGCATCCATTTTTTGGTGTACAGCACAAAATAAGCAATGTACTTCCCACCTGACATCAATGCAGAAATAAGCTCTTACAAATATTTTCCCATCAGTCAAATTCACTGTAGTCATGCAACCAATCACATCATAGTAGGGTTTCCATAACATTGAACTACTCAGGTTTACCATAAATGAAACAATTCAGCGATAAATGAAATAACAACTTGGTGATAATCCAAGGGGCATCCTAAAATATAGACTAACCAAAATATGTGTGTATGCATGTATGTAAGCATTTCACAAGAATATTCAGAATTATTTAAAATTATTTTAGATTTTTCAAGATTTTTTTTAAGTGTTACATTTTTATTTAAGTAAGTTCTTAGTCTTGCAAGACTGTAGTAAAATTGAGGTTTCTATCTGATGATAAATTAAGGTGATGTTATTATCCAATATTAAATTTATTTAATTAAATATTATATTCATTTTGATTAACAAATACAAATTTCATTGGTTTATTCTATTTAACTGTTATGATGTATTTTATGTGTCAGTTTTACTCTTGTAATGCAGTTCTAATGCAAGTCTTTAATTTGGACAAGTGAAGCTTCAATTATTTTTTAAATTTCTTTTGTGAATTTTTTGTTTTAGTTAAGTCTGAATGTCTTATCATAAAAACTGTATATAATGCTGATGAGGTATAGTATGGACAAGTTTGGAAATAGTTATTCTATTTAAAATAAAAAGTGATTTTTTTAATGGTCATTTTAGGAAATAGAGATTGTCTTCTTTGGAATTTATTATTATTTTGCTATTATAATTATTTTAAGTTTTTAAAACACATATACAAAATTTGTTAATTGAATTAGATCCTGTGACTATCATTCTATAGCGCATTATAGTATGGAGCTAAAAGATTTGTAGCAAAAAAAGTAAGTCAATTACTCAGTCTCTGTTTGTTATAAATTCCAGCATATACAGAATCAGAGTTGCCAACTCTCCCGATTTAGGCGGAAGACTCCCGATTTCTGACTGTTTTCTCGCCAACCTGATTATTCGTAATGATTATGTTCTCATATTTACAGAGTTGTCAGCTCTCCTGGTTTAGGCGGGAGTCTCTCGATTTCTGACCATTCGCCTTCCAACCTGATTTACAATATATTTCTCCGAACTTTCTCTTATTCTTAAAATTTCTCATGATTTTTATATAGCTTGGCTTAATACTTCGTTATTTGCATTCCCAAAAAAGTGATTTGGGGCGTCTGAAAGCACCTGGTTTTTCTCTAGACTGCATAGAAAACCAAAGTAGTTTCATCAGTGAGAAATTATGACACGTTTCTGCTCTGTGAGTAAGAGCACGTGTTCAAAAACATTATGTTCCATTTCTCCAATGAGCATAGAGAATCACTGCATGTCATCTGGCACATACTAGCTAGTGAGCACAAAACAAGATCAAGGTTGCTATTTCATTCATCTTATCGCTAACCTGTGTGAACGTGCATGTTTTCAAGAAATTACAATATTTCGTATTAGTTATGTCTGTGAAAAAGGTAAAATACTCAGATGCTTTTCAAAAATCGTACACAGATGACTTTCCTTCTAATATTTCCTCAAGAAAATCTTTAATGCATTTGCAATATGTATCGTTGGTCTTTTCGATTTCTCGCAGTGGAAGGGCCGATGTTCTCAAACATGTTCGTACACAAAAACAAGGACAACATGAATTCTATTTAAAAAAATGAAAAGTTAAGTTTTTCTATGGGAACAAAAGATCAAAAAGTTATTAATGCAGAATGTACTATTTGCATTTAAGAATTAGTAACTGAACTTTCAAATATTAATTAGTAACGCTTTGGAGTTAATTCATTATTAAAAATATATTTTTGTTATTTAAAAATCTTTTTGTCATTGAAAATAAATCTTCAGGTTTCTAAACCAATTCTCCCGATTTTTGAGCGTCATAAGTTGGCAAGTATGCAGAATGATGAAATGGGAATTTTTTTTCCAATCATTTTCTTAATGGGCTTTTGTTTTTTCAGTCATATTTTTTTATAGAAAGCTGTAGCAGCTTCTCATGGAATCCTAAGGCCTGTTTGAAAAACTTTTGCTGGCCTTTAATCGTAATTAAACTTTTAACTATAAGAGCTCAGTGTCCCTTTAAATACTATAAAGTGATGGTTTTGGATGTTTTTCAGCACTTGCTAGGATGCCTGTGTTCTCCACATGGTCCTTTTCAAATGCTATTCATGAAGCCTCTTTTAAAATTGTGTGTTTGTTATGTATGATTACCTGTACCTCACTCCACTGGAGGTCAGCATAGAGAACTCTGTGAAGCTACTGCCTAGTTATAGAACCTAGACACTCTGGGGTTGTACAAATTACGAACCTAGAGGTTCTGGAGGCATCAGAAAGGTCACTTATTGGCTGGCCCGTGGGCCTGGCAGGTCCTAGAGCTTAGGGCTCTAGTAGCCCGGGGATAGTGTCCCGGGTTTGCTGGGTAATGTCCCTCTGCAATGGGCAGCCCGAACGACTGGTAGGTAGATGACCAGTGTCAGCATATGGCGGCTGGTGTCAATCCTTTCCAAGGTGCAGGGACAGGGGTTGAACCCGTGGCCAGGGTGGATTGGCCGTGTAGTGCCTGCACCTAGCATGGCAGACCATGTAATCTATTCAAAACCAGTTACCTTCACCACAGTGAAAAGGAGTGAACTCATAGGTGACTAATTTTTTAGCCAAGCTAATGCATGGAAGGCAGCTGGCATATTCAAAATGGCAGCCCTCTAAGAATTATGTACAAGAGCAGCCAATCAGTAAAATTTAAAAAATAAGAAAAATCAGTAATAAATCCTTTGGTACTTTTGTGTTATTCCATTGAACAAGAAAGTTGGCTCCACTGAATCATGAAGTCTTCAGCGATACTGAAATAGGTACACCAATTGTTCCTGTGGATTTAAGAAATATCTGATGCTTCTTTATTTAATAATGGTATTAGGCCCACTTTGTGTTTGCACTTCAGAAAAATGGCTTTCACCAAATGTTAATGTCAGTAAATTGCACAAACTCGTTATCATATGATATTGGCATTGCACACCAGCCAAAACAGATATGTTACACACATACCTGAGTTTCTTTTTTGCAATGTTGTTCTTCACTCAGATACTGTGATTTGTTTTCACTTGAAAAAGCGTCAGAGAATTGCACAAAACTTGGCTCTGCATACATGTGTTATGCTCAACAGACATATGCTATGCTCATATCTGGGTTGGCATAGAATTACTTTCATGATTAACTTCTTAACTGTAGTTTCAGAAAGCCCCTTCCCACTGAGACTAGATATTGACATTCACAAGCATCTTTCTAGTGCATCTAATACATTAGTGAAAATGTCTTACAAATTCTTTTCATAGTTATACTGTAGAACTGTATGACACTTATTGAAATTTTGGTCTAATGCTGGATCTAGCATTTTGGTACTCTTCTGTTATTGGTATGCAGCTATGTATAGATGGATGGATGTGTTCATGTATGCATGTATATATGTGTGTACATGTCATACATACATTTCTGAATCCACTTCCGATAACAGAAGAGTACCAGCATTTCTTATTCATCAGCAAAAATTTGGTGTACTTATGTCATTTGAGTTTTTTTTGGGGGGGAGGGAGATATCTAAAAGACCTCTTGGTACTCTTCTGTTATCAGAACCGTATTCAGAAATGTATGTATGTATACACATTTGTATGCATGTATGTGTGTATATTTGTGTGTACACACACATACATATGATTCTACATATATACATTCACACATGAATACATATTCCATCCATATGTGCATAAATACACACATGAATACATATATCCATCCATATGTGCATAAATACACACATTTCTGAATCCAGTCCTGATAACTAAACAGTACTGACCTTTTAAACTGCTCTTCAGTTGTTATAGTGGAACTTATAATTCATATTACACATAAAAAAGTATTAAAATCCAATGCATCCAGTGTATTCTCTGGAAACTGAATTCAGATTAAGCTACTGATATCAGTGCTTTTATCTGCTTGGTCATCAGTGGAACTCAACTGCTATTTAGATCTGTATTTATTGTTAAATTTTTAGTACAAATAATACTGAGCACATTATAGCAGTAATTTAACTATTCAAGTCTCTTTCTCAAACATAGATGTAAACACTATATTTTTGTAATCATCTCTTCTTATTCATTTTAGTAATTTGTAATAGTTTGTAGTTAATATTTAATAAAGATCGTGTTCAGAGGAGCCCAAATGAAATGATTGGTTGGAGGTAAATAATCCCAATGATCTTCCAGTCAGAGAGATCACAGTATGGTGCTTGCATAAGCTTAGTCAAGCAGGAGAGATTCTGCCCAGAGGAGCCCTCTCATATTTGCAGAATATTTGAACGGCTTCATAGGGACATTAGGGAACACCACAAAACCATTCTCCTCTCTCCTAATACGGAGTGAAGAAATGCCAAGTGCCTGCGTGAATTCAGATATTATGCTGGCCAGAGCAACCAGTCATTGCACAAAGGTATAAACTCACCCACCCAACATGGTGAGGACTCCCACAGTTGCCTCTTAGTGAAGCAGGAGTGGAGTAGAAAGTTTGATTGATTTCTCAAACATATAGTAGTGTTTTTTACAGCAGTGCATTCCTGATATTTTGGACCTGCATCTTTCATGCATGTAGTTGAATTTATCATGACTTGCATGCTGGGGTGGACAGGGTTGGTCCAACCAGTATGGGCACTTTGCAAAAAGTATCAGCACCTTTTTCTAATTACCCATTGTTTGTGAAGGTGCAAGGAGTCCATGACATAAAGGCACAAATGTACAGACACCATTTTCATGTTGGCAATCACTCAAGACACAAGGGTGCCCTGACATGAAGGTACAAATGCACTGGGACTGAAACTTAGCAAACTATTGTCTACTTGCATAAAGGTGCCGGCATCCTTATAACATTTTATGAAATCATCCAAGGGCGTAACACATGAAAATTTCTTGCTTTTGTGCAATGTTATAAAGAATTAGATCTAACAGTTATGAATTTGTTAATGGTGATGAGATTAAGATATTAAGTTTAATCTGATTACTATGTCTTATTTTTTATAGTGTGCCTAAATTTTTTACATGAATTTATCATTTTTTGCATCATAAATTCTGTAATTTTGATTAATGTTTAATCTTTTTCAACCATCAATATCATGTGACAAAGCAACATCACAGGCTAACAAAAAATCCACCATCAATATTTTCCATAGCTCCATCTGCTCCTGTTTGCATGCATATAGTTTGTGGGGGGGGGAGAATGAAAGGGTTTCTGAGTAAAAAAAAATGTAATAAGGATAAACATACATAATTGAGTAGATCCAAAAATTTCGCCCTCAGATACAAAAAATTATTTGGTGATAAATTTCTTTTGTGGATATATAGTGCCAATAATAATTGAATAAATTAGAAAATTCCCCTAGTGAAATCATCTGTATTCATTTTTGACACTTTACTGAATGTACTAATTTATTAGTTTACTTCAAAATGTGTAAAATAGCATATCCTTTTTTTCATTTGGACTTTTACTTCTGAAAGGAAATGTCCTGTTCTGCCCTATTTTTGACTACAAAGTCGTAATCACAAAGAATTAATGTAACACTTGGATCTTGTGTATAGCGAATCATCTGTTTCATATTTTACATTTAAAGAATGGGTAAAACAATTTTTCATAACCTGGAAATTCATTGAATAGGATTTTTGCAAAGGTAGCATTGACATCAGAAAATATTCCTTGCACCTAGAAGGAATTATTGAGTGGTAGATGATTAAAAGTCAGATAATAACAAGATTGGATATAACTAAATTAACTGTTTTGTGCATTCTGTAATAACATCTTCACACAAACAAAGTCTTGATTGACTTAAAGAAGAAAGGGAAAATAAAGAACAGCTATTAATGGGAAATATTGTGCAAGCCTTTTACATAAATCACATAATGAAATTAAAAAGTGTGAAATACTAAGCCTGAGTTCATCTTCTCCATGAATATGTTCTAATAGGCTTTCTAAAGAAACAGTAACAAATGTGTGTAAAAGGAGTAAGTAAAGTAAAGAAATGTGTAAAAAATATGTATTTTACACATTTGTATACATATAAACAGTAAAGAAATGTGTGTTAAAGGAGCTTGACCAGCCCCCTTACTGTCCAGATTTACCTCCATGCAATTATTATATGCTCTGCAAACTGAAATCTGATCTTTATTAAAAAAAGGTTTAATGATCAGGATGGTGTAAAAAAGGCAGTTATGGAACATTTTGAAGACAAACTTGAAATTGTTTTCTTCAAACTTAAACTCAGTAAATGATTGGAAAAGTGTATCAAAGCACAAGGAGATTATATGGAAATATGAACCTATTAAAATTATCTTTTGCTTTCTTTCAGAAGTATATGAGGCCCAAAACTTTTGGATCTACCTGTATAACTATTAACAGTTAATTGGTGATTATAAATTGAATTGTTTCAGATAAATATATGTTACTATTAGATAAGAAAAAAAATCCTTCAGATTGCACCTCACAAGAATTGTGTCTTTCAAAACCACTCTGTTGGACCATTGAAGAAAGTTGGATGATTTTCATGAGAACACTTTCTTTTAATAGTAGCAATATATTCTTTTTATAGTAGTTTCTTTTTATAGTCAATGCTACCTTTGCAAAAATCCTATTCAATGAATTTCCAGGTTATGAAAAATTGTTTTACCCATTCTTTAAATGTAAAATATGAAACAGATGATTCACTATACACAAGATCCAAGTGTTACATTAATTCTTTGGGATTACGACTTTGTAGTCAAAAATAGGGCAGAACAGGACATTTCCTTTTAGAAGTGAAAGTCCAAATGAAAAAAAGGATATGCTATTTTACACATTTTGAAGTAAGCGATACAGTGATAATTCATGTTGGAAAAAAAAAAAAAGTAATCATAAAACAAGTACCTCCAAAGTAAGTAACACTCATTGAAGATGTAATCTAGGTTTGTAGCCAAGGGGAGTTGCACTGAGCTTCTCCCATGAATTATGTTAAAAAGTATAGCAATTTTAAAAAAAATTCTGAAACACCTTTTATTGGCAGAAACTGTTTTTAAACTTTGTCATAAATCACAGAAAATATTTCAGCTTTAACGCAATTTCCACTAAGTAGCAAAAATTTCAAGTAGAGCTCAACAGCTTAGTTCTGTGTTATAAAGTCTAGGATAAGAACTAAGAGCAAATTGTGCATAAATCTACTGTGGCCAGAACATCCATACTTAAAGAAGGGGGGAAGGATATACTTTCGTTTTAAGTCCTTGACATTTAGGACTCATAGGAAATATAATCATCTTCATAACTCAAACTCTCTGTCTTCCTCATTACCTTGAAGATTTAGCATTTGGAAATTTAGTGTAATCACTTGCCAGTTAAAAGAATGTTTTAGAAATGAGAGCAGAATTATGCATGGTATTAGATTTGGTTAATTATTTTCCATTGCATTACATTTTCTATTGATTTCAGTTATACTAATAATCATAAAAATTGTATAAAACATTGTATAAAATACATAATAAGTTTCAGTTATTGGCACCTGAACTTTATTATAATAAATTTTTTAAATATTTATCTTTGTCTTGTTTTTCTCCTTTTGATCAAATATTTGAGTAATTTCTTGAAACTATAAAAAACATTCAAGCATCAGTCTGCACATTCAGATTTTTAAAATATCATTACAAATTATTTTTAGGTTATATTAGTTAAAGGATCTGACAGTGAAAGGATTGTACAATTAAAACTTTGCTTAGGTTCACATGTGTTTCGTTTTAGCATTTTATATAAAACATAAATTTTAAAGACATATTTCAGTTCATAGTTTACTTGTAATAAAAGCAAGAAAAATATTTGTTTAAATATACTGATGCATAACATTTAGATGCACATAAGTGATATAATCAGCATTAGCATTAATACATGCAATTATGCTGAAAGCTTTCTTTAGACCATTTTCAATTTCTGCTAGTTGAGCTATCCAGGTCTGAAGATTATTTTCAGAGAATTCTGAGAGATGCATGTTCTGTGTTAGAGTGCATTCATGTAAGCAATGTGTCAAATTGATTACTTTACCACATGAGCACTGGTCCAAGTCCCTAAGGCCGAACCTATTAGATAAGCTGATGTAGAGCATTGTTCAGTGTACAGCTGGGTCAGCATGGAGCTTTCTGATTTTAGGGCTCATGAGACTAGTGCAAAATAGTCATGAGTAATACGCCATGTTGTCTGTGTCTCATTACCTTTTCCAGCTGATGTATGCATTTATTTTGGTTGATTCCGGTTTTAGGAATAAGTAGCATAACTGGAAATATGTATATTGTTGCTTCCTTTAAAAAATCAAACTTCGAATTGCATAAAATTAAAGATAAACGTTTATTTACAACTAGCAAAGAAGTTTAAATAAGAAAAGCAAGTTACAAAATGGCTAGCGGCAATCTTCATTACTGAAAAAAAAACTTAAACGGAACCGTTCAATTCGTAAACACAATTTCTGTTGCCAGATTCTTAAAGTTGAATAAATAAAGGCTCAGAAATAGCATTTCTAACATCCTCCCACCTTTGTAAAGTGAGAGCTTTACAAACATTAAACAAAATAAAATTACCAAAAAGTTTAAAAGTTCTTAAAGGTTAAGTCTTTCTTTCGGTCGAATGACTCTTCCAAAACGTGTTTGTGTAGGATGTTTCATCAATTCAACCTCGGAAAACTTTCTCTTTTCGAAATCTTGAGGCCGCTGAATTAAAGGTTCCCTTTCTTCAATAGATTCTTCAGTCTTACAATGAGTTTCTAAGGGGTAGAGTCTTTGTATAGGTCTTAATAGATACCCATTAGCTGTTTTTACTCTTATAAGTCGATTAACACCATCTCGTCCTTTAAATACTTCAACAACTTTTGCTAATGGCCAATCCAATTGCCTTTTGTTGTCGTTACCATTTATAACAATATCTCCTACTTTAACTGTGTCAGCTCTCTAGCTTTAGATGATTTAAGCAGACCAAGATATTCCCATTTAAATATCACTCTCAGTTTTTCTCTGATACTTTGGAGATAGTTAAATCTTTTCACCAAAGTAACTGCTTCGATGTGATCTAGATCAGCTACCTCATTGCCTGGAAGACTGTAAAAACATGAACGGTTTCAAAACACTCAGTTCATCAGCTTCCTCCGATAAGTAAGTCAGTAGATGGTTATTCATGATAGCTTCACATTCACATAGCAAAGTGTTCAGCTCCTCATAATTTAATGATGCTCGACAGTGATTTTTCTTTAAAAGATCCTTTAATATTCTTATCAAGCGTGAATTATCAATTCTGGCAAAAAATTCTTTGATTTCAAAAAATTAATTTAACAATAAATTTGCTTAAAAATTCTACCTATTCTAAAATGCCTACCTGTCTTTTTCTGGGAAACACATACGGGATGAAAATTGAGATGATAGAAAAGCCCCCGCTGACATGTCATGTTTTCATAAAATGGTTTCAGTGTCAATTACATTTAACTAATCATAATTTGTCAATACTTCGTATGAAGCAGAAAACAAAGTAAAAATCTTGTTATTATTATGAAGAAATTTAGTGGAGTTACTGAAGGTTTTATTTCATTGCATTACTAGCATTTATATTATGAGCAGGTATGTAATGATTTTTTGCAAACGTATGAACTTTTCTGTCACTTTTTTTTCCATGCAACTTCCATTATCCGAACTAGCCACAGCAATCTGCTTGAGATATCAATATTGCTAGGGCAGAGAAAGGCTGTGAAACAGTAATACAGTAAGCCCTTTACCACTGGTGCATCCAAATTAATAAAAAAAATTAATTTTGTGTAACAGGCTTTGAAAATTCATCAACCATATTCACATTCAGAGGTTCTTTGTGGCCTATGTATGGTGTAAAATAGAGCTTTTGAGCTGTTTCTGGTTACACTTTTTTCATCATAATTACATCAGAAATAAACCTAATTAGTGATTTATTTTTAATTAAGGTGCGTAACCATTTCTTTCAAGTTTCTTTCTCATTGAGCATGCTTGTTCAATATGGCATCGTATCTGGCAATTTCTCCTTAAAATTTCCATTGGTTTGATTTATCAGTTTCTCTTAATTGCCTTTTAAAAGAACATTCTTTCTCCATAGAAATATAATGATAGAAACAGATTGGTCTAAAATTAAACACTGCTTTTTTGATCTTTTGGGCCATTATTACATTTGAACTCTAGGATTTCAATACAGTTTTTTATATTTACACATATGATTTTGTCACCATTTATGAGAAAATTTATGATTAGAAAGAACTTTGGAAATCATTGGCAGCATCTGTCACTGCTTCTCACTGAGAAGCACGATTATGTTTAAATCATTTGCATTAATAGCAATATATAGTATCTTTTGTTTCCAAGTATGCAAGCCAGTTACACTTTATTTTCTCCCAGTCTGTATGGCAATGAAAGCAGTGCTAAATACTAAAACAATGGTTCCTTTTCTATAGGAAGTGTAAATTCTTTTCATTATTCTCTTCTTAAATCAGGCAATTTAAAAATTATTGCCTACAATATATGGCATGTTCCAAATGTTAAGAAAGGTTATTTTCTGCAGATCTGTACCTATATATATTTTCGTCTAAGGTAAAGAAGTAAATGTGTGCCCTAAGATGCAATGCAAGACCACCAGGCATTTTGGTAGATTCTCTCTCTATATATATACATGTTATTTTATAATTACAAAACATTTTTTTTAAATATAAACATACTTAGTATTTTTGCACATTAAGCTGTTGAAAAATAATAGTAAAGACATAAAGTAAGAAATTTAGAACTACTTTTTCATAAAGATGAAAATTGAAATTCATAATTAATAAATTTCGTATAATCCCATAACTGCAACAAAGATAGAAATTTGAACTGATAGAATTTTTAAAATTGTTAAAACTAAAACTCTTAAACAAGCATACCCGAATTAAAAAAATTTATGAAATTTAAAGAAATTTAAAAAAACTCATTTTCCTTGCTTTGGAGAAGGGCCAGAATTTTTGGATGAACTGTTATAATTAAAATACATTGAAATGGTTCATTGGATAATTCTGGATACAGAAAAGCAAGGATTTTTGTAGAAGAGAGATTTCAGTTGATTTCAATTTTCCTTTTCCCTGATGAAGTGCCATTAAGTTGATTGAATTCCTCTTCTTTTGAGTTTTTTAAATTTCATAAATTTTTGAATTGGGGTATGCTTGTTTAAGAGTTTTGGTTTTAATTACATTTTACTAGCTATTAAGCTATGTGAATTCAGCCAGTCCATTATGAACCTGCACGCTTGTAACAATTTTTGGTATCAGGAGTGTAATTGAATGCCGGTGACAACAGTGTTGGAGGAGAAACAAGAGACAACTGATGACAGCCTTTGCTGCATTTAAAGAAGTAATGGAAGTGGGTAAAGAATCTGTTGAAGAAGAGCTGAAAGTTGGCCAAGAAAAGACAGAAGCAGGTCAAGAGGAAATGAAAAGAGAATTTACTGCCGTAACAGAAAACAAATTTGAGGCTATGGGATGCAGAATAGACATTATTCTAAATAAAGTTGGAGAAATTGAAAAAAAAAAGTTTTTGTTGTTGAACAGTGAATCAAAGAGAGTTTCTGCTGTGGAATAACAAATCAATGACAGAGTTTCTACTGCTGTCACCAAGGAAATTGATAGCCTAATGAAAGCCATAGTGGCATCTGGACACAGTTCTGTCTCCTTAAAATTCGTATATATGACGTCCCAACCTCCTCTAAAAGATATCTGTATATATTGGAAAAACCTGTAAAGTGCATAAGACTCA
The DNA here is from genome assembly GCA_000611955.2 of Stegodyphus mimosarum. Lineage (NCBI taxonomy): Eukaryota > Metazoa > Arthropoda > Arachnida > Araneae > Eresidae > Stegodyphus > Stegodyphus mimosarum. The sequence continues at coordinate 160,916 of KK115241.1, read as the reverse complement.
GTTCTCTATAGTATCAAACACAAATGCATAGGATCCACAAGCTAAAGCTTGTCATCTCACCTCTTCTCTGATAGCAGATATCCTTTAAATGCTGCTCTAAAAGCAGAGGCTGGATTTCAAAGTTCTGTTCAGCAAGTTGTAAACTGCATTTTGGCAAGGAGTGTTTAAATGACTATAGCAAGCTTCAATTAAAGCTTTGCCAACAGAAGAACTTCAGAAGCTTGTCACGGATGTTGAAAGGCTGTCTCATTTCCTGTTTTGGACTTCCTATCAGAAACAAGAAAACCCCGTCTCTGTAGTACATCATCAGTGGCATGTGGGATTCCGAGGTACAGAAAGTGCTGTGAATGGCAGATGTCAAGGATCTAAAATCTGCTTTAGTGTACACCATGAAATTCAAGGCAGCCCAGCAAGCAACTCTTAGAGACTGCCATCGAATCAGTGCTGCTCATATCCATGAGCCAGTGGATGAAATGACTGCTCATCTAGAAGATTTAACCAGACATCTCAATGCCTTGAGGAGGAATAGGAGTGGCAACAAACTAACCCTGAAGTGCTGGAACTGTGGTGGTGAAGGCCTCATACAAAAAAATTGCAGAACACACCAACTGTAATTATGTAATGTGGCCAAAGCCAGTGGATTGTGTAATGTGCAATCACTTTTGAATGCCATGGTGGTAGGTCTTTCTTACGAAGTCTGTCAGATATACCTGGATGAAATTGCCCTCATCGAGAAAAGTTTTGAAAAAGATGTAGAAAATATTAGGAAGGTGTTTCAGAAGTTGAAAAAAGCAAATCTAAAGTTCTGCCAATCCTAAATTGTTCAGGCCGGAAATGACTATCTCGGACATGTCATCTCTGCTGAAGGTGAGTGTACAGATACAGAAAACTGTTTGCAGTTAAAAATTGGAAACGCCCTTGAAATGTCTATCAGCGGGAAATTTCCTGGTACTTCACAAGTGCAATAGGAGATCTATAGAGGACTTTTCTTCTGTTGCAAGACCCTCTTCACAAACTGACCAAGAGCAAGTAAAAGTTCTTGTGGATCAAAGAATGTGAGATGCGTTTAACAAGTTCAAGTGGGCTTTGATATCCTGGCATGTCCTCAGATCCACAAATCATTCATTCTTGACACGGATGTGAGCAATGAGAGTGTCGTTGCTGTTTTGTCAGAAGTAAACAATCAAGAACATGTTGCAGTGTACTGGAGCAAGTGTCTATCTAAACTGGAGAGGAATTATGTTATCAGAAAAGAGTTGCTTCCCATAGTTAAAGTGATAAAACATTTCTACCTTCACCTCTACAGTAGAAAATTCCTACTCCACACAGATGCATCATTGCCCTGGCTCTTAAATTTCGAGAATCCTGAAGGCCATAAACCCAAGTAGATACAGAGACTGCAGGAATATGAAATCACTATGCATCATCGGAAAGGATTGTCCCACAGAAACACCAATGCTCTGTCTTCAGGACCCTGCCGGAAAGCTGCCAGTATTGCTCTAGAGTCGAAGTGACATATGAGCTGATTAATTAGGTCAAGTTGCAAATTAACCATCGTCTGAACCAGACTCATGAAGTCAGGAAATACTAGTTGGAAGACCACAACATTAAACCCATAATTAACTCAATCGAGTCTTCAAATAGGAAACCTGACTGATCTATAGTCCTACAATATTACAGTATTGAATGGCACCTTGTACCAAAACTTCGAATCAGCAGATGATACATTCAAGATCCCAGACATCCTTAAAGAACTGTATAGCAGCTTGACAGTAGGCATCTTAGGAATAATGAAGACTTTGCATAGATTTCAAGAGCACTTTTACTGGAGTAAAGCTAGGGCTGGCATGCAAAAATGGTGTCAATCAGGCAGTTGCTGTGCAGATCACAAAGGACTGAAGAAATGCACCCAAGGAAAGCTGCAACATTACAGTGTGGGAGCATCTTTTGAACACATCATCTTTGACATCCTGGGATATCTGCCAGGAACAGCTGATGACAACAAATACATCCTCGTTATCATTGATTACTTTACAAAGTGGCCTGAAGCATGTCCTATCTCAAATCAAGAGACTGCCGTGACAGAAAATGTAACAATACAGCACTGTATTTTGAGGTTTGGAGTGCCTGTTCAGTTATATTCTGATCAAGGGAGAAATTTTACATGGGCTGCAATTAGAGAACTGTGTACACTACGAGGCATAGACAAAACCCAAACAGCACCTTTATATTCACAGTCAGATGGCATGATAAAGAGTTTTAATCAAACCATCCTTAACAATGTGTCGCTAATGGTTTCCAGAAATCAACAGGACTGGGACCAGAAATTGCTTATGGTTTGGTCTTTTGCAGGCTCATCCATGAGACTAGTGGCTATTCGCCATCCCAGATGTTCTTTGGTTGTGACCTTCATCTTCCTTGTGACCTGTGTTTGGTCGCCCTCCTGATGCACCTTCATTGCCTGATGAGTATGTGCAAGATCTCCAGGCACAGTTTGAAGTGATGCAGAATTCTGCATGAGAGTGAGTCAGCTTGGCGACGAAGAAGATGAAGATCTGATATGACATGAGAGCTGCAAGGCATTGATTCAACGAAGTTGATAGGGTGGTATTATAGAATGCAATTCGATGGAAAGTACTTTCTCCTAAATTACTGTCACCTTGGGGCAGTCCTAAACAGGCTGAACAACGTCATAAATTTGTATCTGTAAATCACCGGATTCTAAGCCTAAGTCTTTCATTACAACAGGCTAGCTCCTTACTATGGTCATAGTTCCCATAGTCTGTATAATGTCAAGTAGTATACTAAGGCCATGGTCCTATGTGTGTATAAAACTGTAAATTTTTGCATTTATTAATTGATTTAGTAGTATTTGGTTTGTTGTATATCATATATTGAAGTTATTATTTTAGTATTTCATTGATTTTCCTTTGTTGGAAGTGTTGCTTCCTGTCCAGGGATTGAACTGCCACGATACACAGTCCTTGGGAGGGGGCAGTGTTATGAATTTTTTATTATGTCTGTAAATAATTTTAGTGAAACTATATGTAAAATTGTAGTATCTTGTATTATATAACATGAAATGCCTCAAGTAACAAAACTGCTGAAAAAGTAAGATTACAGGGGCAGATCCATTTAACACTGAGGTAAATAGCTATTTCACTAAATTGGCAAGATATCGCCTAGCGGGTGAAGGTTTTGACGACTGATTTCTGTCGCCAGTTTTGGTGGACAGTCGCCAAACTTGGCAACCATTTGACAACATTTGGGTCCGATCCTTGTATTGTTCTGATACGTATATGTAACAGTGACTGTATCCGGCCCTATATGTAGCTGCAATTGTATATGTCTTCCAGCAATTTGGAGAAACTGGGGGTACTGATAATTTCTTGGTGGCTGGGGAAAAACTATATAAGACAAGAAAGAGTATTAGTTCTGAGTGGTTTTCGGTTTAGATGTGACTTTGAAGTATTGAGAAATCACTGCATGAGCTTTGTATTGTCCTGTGTTTAGCATTCTTAGTAGTTTGGAATGGTAACTATTGATTGTGCTTTGAGACACTGGGAAGAGCTATACCAGTATTTTTGTGGGAAGTTCCAGAACTGTAAAGTGTTTCTTTTGGGAAGATAAATTTTATCAAGCTGTCTTAGGTGCTGTGTGCATTCAATCCATTACGAACCTGTATATTCACTCAGCAATATATATAATAGAATCCATCATCTTTTAAGTATACAAGGACCTCTTATATGCATCATATGATACGGTTAGTGAGCCTTTGGAGGCAGACAAAAAGCTGAATTCAGTATAACATGCACCTAAACTTCAACTGAATACAAAATGAATAGAAAGCAAAAAAGCTGTATGCTTTTATTTTGATTCCTTTCTAGAGGATAGCTTTCAAGTTATTAGTGATAATTAGGGACAGACTGTTGTTTGGGCTTATTGCGAGAACAAGTTATTGAATTTGAGAACTTTTTTTTTTTTATGTACAAGGTTATACTTGGTCTGATACTGGAGCTTTAGTCTTACAATCTTACAAGACAGGTGGCGAGTTATTGCTGTGTCTGAAATAATATAACAGAGGCTTGCAGTGGTTTAAATAACCTTTTTATTAATCTGAGCTTTTAACAAAATAGCATGATTCATGTTACAAATAAACACCATTTCGCAGCGATGCAAATTAAATAATAACAACCAAATAAATTTAAACATTGTTTTACAAAGTTAAATAGTTTAGCTGCAAGCTGGCTCAAATAATTTATCCATGCTTCATTTTAAAGTATTGGCTGCAAGAGCATGCAAAGTCGAGGTAATTAAATATAGCTGGAGTTGGCAGAATTCTAACCATGCTACACGAGTACCAAAAACTCTTAAGATCCAAAAGCCTACAGCTTAAATATGAACAAGCTAATTTTCATTCTGGCGAGGACTATGGAAAGAAGAAGTAAAAATCAAAATCATAATAATTGGTTAATTTAAAGTAAGAACCTTACAGAGGAAGCAAAATAATCAATCATTTTCTTTTCTTTTTCTTTTTTTCCCCCCAGAATCGAATTAATTCAGTTTCTGTAGAGAGAATGGACGTGTTTGGAAGTTTTTCTAGACCAAATGGAAGATCTTGCATATTTTTTTTATTATTTTAAGTTTATTGAAATTTCTCATAGTTTAGCAACATAACTGGCAATATTAAAATATTTTTATCACACATTTCATATTTTAATACGACTGAACTAAATTGTATTTGTAAATTATCTCTAAAAGATTTAAACTTGAAGCTACTTTAGTACTCAGAAAAGTTAGTTTTTAAAACTGAGTATTGTTGATGAAATTTTTGCTGCATTTATACACAGTCCAGTCACATTAATGTGACCACCACGTACTTTCCATGTCAGAGTTAAATAACCAATCACAGAAGGCAGGTGGCAGCACAGTGCAGTTGAGCGTATATAAAGGGTGTGTGAGGGCTTCGGAAAACATTTCAATCGTTGGCGTAATGCAGAAACGAAGTGATTTATCCGACTTCTAAAAGGGCATGATCATTGGCTTTCGGGCCAAGGGTGGAAGCATTTCCGAAACGGCTGAGTTTGTGAACTGTTCGCGTGCCGCCGTGGTAAAAGTGTACCGTGCATGGCAAAATGGGACTGTCCAAAATCAGCGACGTGGCAAATGTGGTGCACCACGGGCCATAGATGACAGAGGCGAACGACGGTTGCGGAGATGCGTTCGGGCAGATAGACGGGCTACCGTTGAGCAACTGACCACCAAAATGAACCAAGGGGCTACCAAAAGTGTCTCCCAAAGTACTATTCAGCGAACATTGCTGCGTCTGGGCCTCCGAAGCAGACGCCTGGTTCGTGCACCTATGCTGACTGCTGTTCATCGACGGCGAAGGCTAGAATTTGCACGCCAGTACAGCAGCTGGACGTCCACTGAGTGGCGACAGGTTGCGTTTTCGGATGAATCGCGTTTTATGCTCCATCGGACAGATGGACGTTGGCGTATAAGGCGTGAAACCTCTGAAAGGAACCACCCTGCAACCATTGCCGGAACGGTCCAAGCTGGAGGCGGGAGCATTATGGTCTGGGGAATGTTTTCCTGGCATTCTCTAGGTTCACTGATCATTGTGGAAGGCACAATGGATCAATACAAGTACGCATCTGTCCTTGCGGACCATGTTCACCCCTACATGCGCATTGTTTTTCCTCAGGATGATGGCATCCTCCAGCAGGACAATGCGAGGTGCCATACAGCTGCCAGTGTACGTGCGTGGTTCGAAGAGCACCAGGATGAGTTTACCGTCCTCCCCTGGCCAGCAAACTCACCTGACTTAAACCCAATCGAGCATCTGTGGGACCATCTCGATCGAGTTGTTCGCGCCATGGATCCTCAACCGCGTAATCTAGCGCAGCTGGCCACGGCATTAGAGTCGGCATGGCTCAACATCCCAGAGAACACCTTCAGGGACCTATGTGACTCTCTTCCTGCACGTCTCGCAGCAGTCCGCTCTGCGAAAGGTGGTTATTCTGGCTTTTGACAGATGGTCACATTAATGTAACTGGACTGTGTATCATATGGACTTTTAAAAGCAAAGTCATGAGCTTCTTTTAAATTACTTAAATCTCATGATATTAATTTTTCACAGGTTAGAACATGAAAATCAGAAGATCTCTTATTAAGTTTTTCGTATCTCCATTTCAACCCTGAGATTAAAGCATCTAATGTTTCTTTAATTTCCTCTGTGAAAAATATATTTTTATTAGTTGATTCTTGACAATCTGTTTTATTAACCTTTCTTTTTCATTTTTGCTCAAATAATATTAATGTATTTATGTACAGAGCTAAATTTTTGCATTTCTGTAGAATGCTTTCAGAAATATTTTGTCTTATCTGCTATAAAGAAAAACGTATCTGTCTTCTAAGAGTGTAGCTTATTTACATTTTTAATTTTTGATTGCAAAACTTTATTTATTTCATTAACCCAGGGTTCGTACGGTCCTTAAGAACCCTTAAAAGTCCTTAGGTTTTTTGGAATCGATTTTTGGTCCTTAAAAGTTCTTAATTTCGACCAAAATCGGCAGAAGGTCCTTAATTTTAATCATCTGAAATTTCTGTCTGTTTTTACGACTACCAATTGTGTGTGAATTAGCATTTTAGAGGAATATTTTTGGCGATTTACTGACATATATGATTAGCTTTTAAATGGGTGAATGGGTTCATGTGTTATAATTTGTTCTTATTTCTAAAATAAATAGTGGGATATTCGAGTTTCAAAGCAAGAAGTGAAACATAAACATTTCGAAATTCATTTTTTTTTCTAATGAAGATCTCTTAAACAACTTTTCGCTTTTGGTGATGTGAATTTTTTTATTTAACAGTTCTAAATTTGGCGACATCAACATTTTGGCGATTGTAAGATCAGTTTTTAAAGAAAATTTTTAATTCGGAGATGTGGGTATTTTTCGACGATTTTTTTAGTACATTGTAACAGTAATAAATTCAATTAAAATAATGGTAATATATTGAAATTATATTTAAAAAATAACGTAATAAAATATTTTTATTTTTTGCTGTCATATTATAAAGTTCCATTTTAACAACTTATTATACAATATTTTGAATCTGAGAAATAAACAAGGTATAATGCTATAAAACACAATTTACGAAACAGTTCTTACTAAAAGCGAAATTAGCTATGTAATTAATTAAAAATGTTTTCTTTTTAATTTTTTCATAGTAAGAGTTTATCCCATGTAATGTCTGAGAATATTCAGAATTCTCAGAATATGCATCAATTTTTTCTATAAAATTTATTTTACACTTTTCATTTTTTTTCAAAATATTTCTGGCTTTTGGCTATTACAGAATTGGTAGGGATAATTTTTCTTTAGGATTTTAGACACTGCAGCTTGGAAAGTTTAGAAGGATTTGAAGGCAAAATTTATAGACCCACAATTCTAGAAGATTCCACTAATATGTGACAAAATTAAAAATGTCTCCATGGTATTAACACATAATGGATGTATTTTACAAAAAGTTTGTGATGAATTTCTTACTTTTTCGCAGTGGCGTGGCTAGGGTACCAGCGCCCGGGGACAATTGAAGAATTTGCGCCCCTTTCTGTGTGCTAAGAATGGAAAACATTACATAAAAAATTTCGTAGCATCAATTTCGCGCCGCCTGAATAATGCGCCCGGGGACAGATGTCCCCCCTTGCCCCACCCTAGCTACGCCACTGCTTTTTCGAGAACACCTTGAAGAACAATGAAAACATAATTTTTGAATGTTTTACTTCTGATACTTTTTCTTAAACATGTTTATCTTTCCTTTATTTTCTCTACTTTTCATTGGACACAAGCATAGAAAATATCAGAAATGCTTCTAATCTTATCACATGGATAGGCGTTATAGAAATGTATTTCTTTATTAATAAAGAAATTGAAAACTGACCATTTAAAAGATTCATATAATATGCCTTAATGCATCATACAGAACTGGTGCTAGGCATATTTCCACCTGGTGCAATCTCTGTGAATCTTAAATTCTGCTGCCTAGTGCCTTTCTAAATTCTGCTTCCAGTGCCTGCTCTAAATTCTAAAAGTTATGACATTTCTAGATTTTGTTGCTTTGTCACTAAATTCTAAAATTTCTGCCACATCAGTTCTATAACAAGCCTTTACCATATATATTTCATATTTCTTCTGAATTTTGATATTGCTAAAGAAATAAAATTAGCAGCTTTTTCTATACATTCTAAATTCATTTAGTTTTTTTAGAATAAGAGAAATCCTTAATTAAATCCAAAAGTTCTAAAATAAAAAGGAGATGTGTTGAAGAAAGAGACTAAGTAATACATAAAGAAAATTATTCTTAGATGATATGTACAATTATTATTATATAAATTACCCAGTTGTTTATGATTTCAGCCTTTAGTATAGTTTCCCATTTCTATTTCCTCCTATGAGAGAGTTACTGAGCCCACTTAAATTAAAATTAAATTGTATAGTCTGTGACCACTAGTTCACAGTTTTAGTTTGAATATGACTGTTCTTGTTTAATTACATCACCACGAGCTGTAACTAGTTTTTTTAGCATCAGAACATGCCTTTATGTTTTAAGTTCTTTTTAAATAAAAGGCTTATTTAAACCTTTGTCTGACACTGTAGTTACTTTCAGATATAGCGATAATTTGCTTCATGTCTGTCGGGAGGTTTTGGACTATTTAACTTTTACCAAATCAAGTAAACTCTCATAACTATATTGGAGAGAGATTGACAAGTTAAGAGATAAAGCACGCAGAAACTAGTGAGAACACTGGTTTGCATATTGAGACATTTTTCTGATTGTTAGAAAGCATGCTTAAAGAGAAGGAAATTGACTTAAATTAGTCATTTAGCCAAAATGTCTGGGAAGGCTTCAAATTAAAAAGACGCATAAATATTTTGTTGAGTTTTGTTGTTACATGAATGCTTTGTAGCTTTTAATGTGTAATTATCTTAATATCATTTAAGAATCAATGTCATAAATTACATGTATTTTAAACTTTGAAATTTTATTAGATTGTGATTTTAATAGGGCTTTTTTAACAAATATTATTAAAAAAATAAATAAAATATCATATTGGGTATGTAAATCCAAAATGACTAAGGCTATCTAACTACCTAATTTAATTACTTATAACTAACTGCTTACCCTTAAAAATTACCTCTGCATATTAAAGCGAGTTATTGCCTTTCATTAATCCTTACCGTGGCCACAAGATAAAACACAAAAATGTAAAAATTCATGTTAAACTTATTCTTTGCATCTAGTGAGACTTAAAACAATACAAAACAACTTACCACCTGTGGTGCTTTAGTGTTTTTGGACCTACATGAAGCTACGACACTGTGACAGATAGAACCCAGCTAACTTTCAAACCTTACCTACATCACGCCTTTTAGGTTTTTTTTCTAATCTGCAGGTCTCTCTAGGCAAGCAGCAGCGGCGACAGGGCGATCTTTTATGAATCATGCTGAGTATGAGTACTTCTAATTTTAATCTATGCTGCTTGACATAAAATCTACTTGCTATTTGCACTAAACCTCTAGACTGAACAAGTATGTGACAAAAATGAAACATTAAAAAAAATCATAAAACTAACTGTTAGCAAAACAGAAATAAAATGTCACGTATTTTCTTTCAAATATGTCCAACTATTATAAATGTAAAATATTTACTGCTTGATACATCTATTATAAATGTAAAATATTTACTGCTGCTTGATACATTTTATAAAATTGATTTTATTCTCAAACTTATTAATAATTTTGTTAATTCATGTTTAATAATTATTCATCCTACTTATGGATCTATTTTCTTTTTAGGATGGTATTACAAAAATGAAGTTCAGGCATAGATAATATTTTTAATTGAATTTATTCAGTTCCCATTTGTTCATAGGTCCTTAATTTTTTTCATTAATGGTCCTTAAATGTCCTTAATTTCCATCTGCAGAAATGTGTACGAACCCTGTAACCTGGTAGACGAATATCAAAAACAAATTGCAGGGTCTCTACTATATGTAGTTTTAACTTAGTCTTTGAATCTTATTCAGACTGACATGTGAGTATCACTCAGTCTTTGAAAGTGTAACAGAGCTTTAAAGAGGTTTTAAATCTTTTTATTTAAAACTTAAATTTAACAAAATGCATAACTTGTGCATACAATTAAAATTAAGCCACTCTGGATATTAGAGAACAGAAAATTGAATTTACAAATTTAAATGATTCATAGTCTGAGATTATAGTTTGTATAAATGGCTTAACTAATTGTTGGCTCACATTTCAAGCATATGATTTAACATTGGTTAGCAAATTGGCTAATGCCGACGTAATATCATAGCAGAACTGGGCAAGAGAAAGTGCAACTGTGAGTGTTGCTGATACCAGAAGTGCTATCTCTAAAACTTCCAAAAAATCCACTTTTAAGTAGTCATAACTCATTCACATCCTGGTGAGAGCAAATGAAAAGGAGAAGTTATAGTATCATTCTAAATCATAATGAAATGGGTTGACATAAAACTGTACAAAATATTTTGCTTTTATGATTCTTAAAAGAATTTCAGATGAAATGGGTACCTCATTTAGACCATGGTAAAATTTTCTAAAAATAAGAAATGTATCTCATAGTTTAATTATCTCAATAAGCAAATAACATAACACTTGTAAAAAGCTTTTTATTGACAACACTTTCTTTAAATTAGCAACATTGTTATGAAAGATAAGAGTAAGAATTTTAATTTAATGGTGACTAGTGGGCAATGGTGTTTTTTTTTAGCAGGAAATTGTTTGCCATGAGTTGCCCTACTGTGGAAGGTATCCCATACTTTAAAATACAAGCTTTGGTTTTTGTCATATAATGTTTGCAGTAATTTGGTGTCATTTTGTAAACCTCCCGAACCCATAACAAATCTTAATTTACACTAATAACACTATATAGATCATAATACTATGCAAACTGAACGTGATTAAGCAGAATAGTTCCATATGCTCCATTATCAGATAATATTTTTATATGTTGTTTCATCACATCTCTGCACTAGTGGTGCCTGATCTTTAACCTGGTGCAATCCAGTTCAGAATTTAAAAAAGTTTGTCTATGTATTGCATTTTGTATTTCAGTTATAATGTATATGATACCCAAGCTATAAATTACTTAAACTATAAATTTCTGTCAGTCTCAAACTGTAGTTTGAATTTGCCATAAAAATTCTCATACTTTAAAAATGTGGAAAATTAAACTATGATTTGCATTACTTGTAGGTACACAATCTTTACAGTATCATTTCTGAAGTTTTAAATTTTCGATTGATATACACTTAAATTATCATCTCTATACAATTATAAATAGCAAAAAGCAGACTTGCAATTATTTTTCTTAAATAATATATCATTTTTAATTTTGAGGAGAGGACAGTACATTACAATTCCAAGTATATGTAAATTTGATCTTCAATAAAAGTATATAGAAGTATATTTCAGTTTAGTTGTGAGCAAGACGGAAGTAAAATAGAAAATATAAAGCAGGGCTAAAATAAAAAAAATATCCAGAACTGACTTTAAAATATGCAATTAAGCTGTAATAACGTTAAGTAGTTCATAAAGATTTAACTTTTCTTATTGAAGTAAAATGCATGTATGTAGTAATGCGAGTTCCCTCACTCACAGCTAGTTTGAATGTTTTGAAATTGTGTAAAAATGAAACAGTAAATGTTCTCAAGGAGAAACTTAGTACCTGGGTCTGAAAACTTTAAATAAGAGAAAATCAATAAAACTGGTAATATAGCTGTGAAAACTGTTCTCTTTTTTTTTTTTTTTTTTTTTTTTTTTTTTTTTTTTTTTTTTTTTTTTCATTTTTTGCATTTTCAGATTTTGTTCAACTGCTTCCAGTGGTGTATTATCAGTTGAATACCTGTTTTGTTTGAATCATTTAATGCTTTTTCCTCATTGAAAAATTTTCAGCCTCAGGCTTTGAAGTTTTCCTTTAAAAATCTTAATTGGTTTTATTTTTGTATTCACATATTTTTATAGTCGTCCAATTAGATGTAGGCAAGAAAAGCTCACTTTATTAAATACTTCCTCTTCACATAATTAAGCAAATTTAAATATTTTTTAACTGTTGTACATTGTTGCAGCTTTATTTTGAAAACAGTTATGTATTATTTTTTGTTTTTGTTTTGTATTCTGACTTTCTTTTGTTTGAATTTTTTCTAGTATTTGTTTTGCAGCTACTAACAGTACATTACTAATTATTTATATTATTATTATTTAATCCTTTGATGTTCTCTCATTAAAAGTTTTTAATGTAGGTTTAATATTTTTTCTTTAAAAAATCTTGACTTTTTTATTTTATTGTTTACATATTTTTATAATTGAAGGGCCAAGCTTCACGTTTTTAAATTTTTGGAAAAAAAAATTCAAAAATTCATTTTTAAACTTATGTTCTAAACGTTTGTCCTCCTTAAAAGTGCTAGTAAAAATGATTTTTTATGGCTACTTCAACTGGCTTTTTATTCCAATACAAAGAATGATTTTTTAAATTAAAAATCCTATGAACACAAAATCTACCAAAGTAGAGCTGGGTCCTTCTTGCTGCAAGCCCTTCAGTTATCAAACGGGCTCTGGGTGAAGGAAGTGGTAATTAGATTCTTGATTTTAGCTTAAGCAAGAAAATTTTTGCGTGTATTTAAGCGTAATTTGTTTGCATTTGCGTGTATTTAAGCGTAATTTGTTATATGCATGCATCTGTTGCATTAAAACTGAAGAGGCTTGTTTAATGGCTTGAGGCATTTTTGATTCTTTACATCGTTTCATTTTATTGCAGTTTTCATGAAAAGTGGTGTTAGAGAAGAAGTATGTGCATAATGCAAAAATTAAACAAAGATGTTAAGGCATTAAATAAGTAAGAAAGCTAAACAAATTAATAAACAGTATAAAATTAGCAAAAGTAATGTGATTAATTTGAACTTGAAAAAAATATAAGTATAATGATGCTCAGATTTAAAATAAAAAAGAACATGGATTGTCAGCAAGTACTTAGGAAGGAAGCTATCATGAAGATAAAGCATTCAAAGTCTTGTTTGCCATAGGATTAATTCAATGAGCGCTTTCTGAAGGAAATTTATCCACTTCAATTTAATACCTGTACACTTATTCATAAATATGCATGATGTTTAGAAAGACTACACGACTTCCTGTCTCTGAAACGATTAGTATGTATGCTAGTTAAAGAAAGTGCTGTGTATATGTAATTATGCATATGTTATATTATACACTGGGTATCATAAATTAAGAAAAACTCACAAAAATAGCAATAACTCCCTCAAAAATAAGCCAAACCATTTGAAATTTGAATATGTTGCCAAGTGAGAGTAGCTGAGTAAAACTGCAATATGCAAATTAGTGGCACTCGGAAATGTCATCTGCGAGGAGCATTAAAGTCCATGTTTGAGAGCAAGCCCACATATTTTACTGTGCTAGGGACATCAGAAATCTGAGATAGCCAATTCATAACAATGACCTCCAGGCATCATTTGCGTGCAGAACTACAATGGAAAACCATTGGGAGACTAGAGGTAGGACAAAGTCAAACAGAAATGGCCAGATGGCTAAATGTGAGTCCTTCTGTGGTTCATAGACTTTGGAGGCAATTTCAAACCACAGATTCGGCATCTAGGAGGTTCAGCCAAGGACAGCCAACTGCTATGATTAGCGCCCCTGACCGATATTTGACATTATGTGCACGCAGGAATAGAACCCCTACTCCGACTCTTTTTAGATTCTCCCTTGCTGTAGCTACTGGAAGATTGGTGTCAACGTCAACTGTACGTAGAAGGCTTCGTGAAGGTGGTCTGCATGCGAGTCGACCAGCCATTTGCATGTTGCTCACGTCACGGCGTAGGAACGACTGTTTGCACAGGGCACAACATGTCCACTGGACGCCTGATCAATGGAGGTCTGTTCGCTTTACGGATGAGTCCAGGTTTAGTCTAGAAAGTGATAGTAGGCATTATTTGATATGGAGAGAACCTGGAACCCATTATCCGTCAAACATCCATGGAAAAGATGCATATGGAAAAGGCAGTGCTGTGTTGGTATCTCTTTCGGTGGATGCGCAGACGTCCATGTCTTTCCAAGGGAAACCATGAAAGCTCAGGTTTATAGAGTTGGCATCCTTGATTCTTATGTGTGCCCATATGCCAGGGAAATAGGTGATGCTTTCCTGTTACAGGACGACAATGCAAGACCACACAGGCCTAGCACCATAGATGTGAAAGAATTATGTGCGCGGAGTGGCCAGCTCGATCCCTGGACTTGAGTCCTATCGAGCATGTTTGGGATGCTTTAGAGATATGTGTAGCTGCTCTCAATCCACCTCCTGAGACCCTTGCCGTGCTTGCAACTGCTTTCCAAGAGCAATGGCTCTTGCTTCCTATGGAACTGATAGACCGCATAATTGAAAGCATCACATATCTCTGTATGGGCTGTATTGCTTCTAGAGGCGATCATATTCCATATTGAAGGTACTTTTCCTGTAGCAAACTGACACCTTCGATTTGTTCATTTTATACATGTACTAATTTCTGTACTATCATAATTGTCTGGTAATTTCTTTTTATGTTATTTAGTACCTTACTATGTGTTGTATATTCTAGGTAAGTTTCATAAAATTCTACATGTAACTTTTTCAGTAATCGTGATTTTTGAGATTTTTCCTTAATTTATGATAAGCAGTGTATACGTATGTGTTAGTCCTATGTATGCTAGTTAAAGAAACTAATTAATAAATAGTGTCTTTCATACTGTACATTTCTAGTAATATGGCATCATTTAATATACAAAATTTTAATTTTTGTATGGACTCTTTACAAAGCAAGTTCCAACTGGTGAATTTTCTAAAGTTATCATTCGGGACCACATTGAATTAAATTTAATTGACTATAATGTTTTGAATTCAAAGAATTCTACAAGTATTAATTTGAAACCAGTGTTCCTAAATTTCTGTTTTCTTAATATAAAGACGTATCTTTTAAAAATTTGCATTCAAAAGTGGCCAAATAGTTAAAGCAGCTGAATATGGGTAGTTCAACCTCGATTTGAATCCAAGCAAACAGTCTGGCAGCATGCTTATTTTTCATGGTTTACCACATGTGTTTAATATGAATATGAGCCACTTTCCCTTAGAAGGTCATGCATATTGGCATCCGTTCTGTTAGGCAAGTAGACCTCATGTGCTTTGCCATATTCAGATAACCTAACCTAATAACTGTCTCTGAAGTGAAAGCTGTAGAATTTTTCATATAGAAATAAGTGTGTGACATACAAAGTATTTAGAAACGATGCTTGCTAATATGTGTGCATGTTTATTATTTAAAATTTCCATATATATTTTATACTCTCTGTTATTTAATTTTTATATTATTATTTAATTTTTTTGTATGCATTTGGTAGAGAAACTTAAAAATATGTTAATATCAAAATGCAGTGAAATCTTTCTGATTTAATGACCTATAATTCTAGATGATTTTGAGTGTATCGTGGAGATAACCATCATAATCACCATGAGTGTTGTGATGTTCAATCTTGTTATTTAATTATGCTTTCAGAAAAAAGGCTGAGAGGTTGTCACTGTGAGAAGCTTTCCTTTATTGTACTTATATGTGTAATTATTTACTTCTTTACTTTTTATTGTATTAAACTGAATTTCTCTTTTTTATTAAAGGCCAAAGTTTTATATGATTTTGAAGCCCAGCCAGATTCTGGAGAGTTGAGCATATGGACGGGTGAAATTGTAACCGTTACAAGACAGGTAATGTAACAGAAATTACTGTTTTATTGAGTTTTCTCTATTTTCTTGATGCTCTGAACACCTTTCTGAAGATTAAAAAATATGTGAGCCATAAAATGATTTACATTTGATATTTTCTTTTTGAGCGTTTTTTAAAATAGTGTCTATAGAATATGCCTTGTAATAGTTTTAATTTGCGGCAAATCCTCATGACACTATAAATGACTTATAGCTATGTCTAATATGAATCAGAAACAGAAGTAGGGTGTAAAAGACCCTTTTGTTTAAAACTAAGTAAGTTGAACTGAAGGCACACCTAGTGCTTACAAATCAACTAACATCTATGGTGTGAATTCAAGATAGAATTTTAAATTTAAACTAAATCCATATATCTAGGAACCAAAGGCTATGCAGGGTAATTTAAACACAGAAGTTGGCTCTTAAGCTTACACCAGCATGATAGCATTATCGGAAATGCCAAAGACTGGAATTCATATCTTAGAATATGAACTAGTAATATGGTTTTCAGCAAGCAGAACATTCTCTGTCTGAACAATCTCGAATGCTCACTTAAATGTATGTGAGCTAATTTGCATTATGGCGGAACGGGAGAAGTGACTAATCAAATTCAGAACTTAAAAAAAATGGTTAATTAATATAATTAAACCCTGCAAATGTTTGACATTAATTAGTGTCTTTTCAGTATGCATTCAGGGGAAGAAATGCATGTGACATAGAAATAATTATGCTGCTCTTAAAATCTGATTGTCTTTAAACTTTTGGTAAAGCATATTGTAAATTTATGTTATGCGGCACAAAGTCCAGTATCTGAAAAGATCTGTCTGGATCAACAGTAGCCTTTTTTTTCCACTATAGCTTTTTTTTATGCTTTATGCCTGCTCATTTGATATTTTTTCATAGTAAAACATGTGAAAGGTCCTAATTCTTAATTTCAGCACTGATGCCAATCTGGCGAATCATTATGTATTTATTTTTTCCTTTGATCACTGCAGGACCATCAACACACTCTAGCCTGAGAAATGACTCATGCAGCTATGTCTAAACAATTTTTTCCTTTTTTTTTTATTTATTTTTTATTATTATTTTTATATTAATAAAGAGCATGATAATATTTTATGTTGACATTACACTTGGTGATAATCAGCTAACTCAAAAGTGTTGAGTGTGTTGAGGAGAAGAGATTTAACAAAAATTTCTCTCCATGTGCAAAAAGTAGATTTTATAAATGATACTCATAGGCAAAAAGATTAAATTTAATCCTGTTTGAATTGAGAATAATTGATTTATTCCCATGACTTAGAGCTCGTGCAGCAGAATGTAAGGGAGGCAAAATTTCAGGATAGAGAAGCATCAAGCAATAAAAAGTAAGAAAGGCAAAATCATTATAATTTAGGGAAGGCGTTAGATTGCAAAGTGTATTAGTTTAAAAATTTTTAGAATTTAAGATGGCACTTGGTAGCAGCATTTCAGACCTGCAGAGAGTGCACTGGTGCACTACAGAATTTCTGACCCACAGAGAGAGAGGACTGCAGAATGTTTAGAGCTGGCCTTGAATGAGCCTTAAGTATGTGTGGGAATTAATTTTTTCAGGACTCGGATAAACCTTAAGCATGTGTGGGAAGTAGGCATAAGTATAGTAAATAACTAAATTAATGGAATTCAGGCCAGGGCTTAATTTCTAAAATCAGAATTGCTGGAGTCTTATGGAACGCTTGTCAGAAAAGTGGAAAATAAATAAATAAAATAAAAAGTTAAAATAATAAAGTAATAAATAACTAAAATTTAAAATTCAATAAAGCATAATGAGATAAACAAACAGAAGTTTAATAAATTATTAAATTCATGAGGAATAGTTGAATAACAAAATAAAATTTATGAGGAATAGTTAAATAACAAAATAAAATATTGTGTCTCATCTTATTTAGGGCTGCAGATGGAATCAGCTCATAAGAAAAACTAAGAAATAGTTTAACCATGCTTTGGTTGAATTTAAGCTCTGAATAAACAGTATACTACAGTATTTCAAAGCATGATTGAAAAAAAGACCAATCATTTTCCAACACATCAATGAAAAAAGTAAACTGGCGGTTCAAGCTTCACTATATGAACAGAAAGAATGCTTGTAACAGTAGAAAAAGTTTTTAAGGAAATATGGTTACTTTGTCCTTTCATTCAAAATGATGTTTTGCCTAATTTTCCTTCTCCCTTGTCACTTGCAGAGAAGTGTCTTTTCATCATTTCCCCACCCTCCTCTTAATCTCGGTGTCACAAGCCAGATGGGAAAAGCAAGACAAGTTTGGTTTATTTGATTATGGAAAAGCACTCTAGGGATGCCTAAGGGGAGGGATGCCTTTGTGGAAGACCTTCTAAAAAAACTGGCTCATAAATGCATTACGTATTGGAAAAGCCACGAAGATACCCATGCAGTCAGCTTTTTCACCTGAAATCAAATCTAAATCATACTAGGAGTGATCAGCAAAATTTTCGCTCAGCCACTGGTGCACTCCCTGGGGATGGTAAAATGGGAGTTTTTCTCTATCTGTGTCTTCTCTTTCGTTCTTTATCTCTTTACTCCCACCCCTACTTTCATATCAATAAGTTATATGTGTATCTACAATAATTAGCGAGCCTTTTTTTTATGTGAATTTCCATTCATGATTATTAAAATTTCTTTATCTTTATCTTTTTTAATGCACTTTTAAATCTTATTTAGGTATTTATTTGCACATACTCAGTTTTAAATCATAAACAATAACAACACATGTATTTACTGTGTTAAATGTAATAACATCATCATTTTCATAAATTAAATTTCCACATCCATAAAACAATATTTTTTTTTTATTGAAGAACAAGAAATTATTTATTTTTCATTTGTATCTTCTCTCTTTTTGATGTCAAACATGATTAGTGCAGAATAACATTTCATGAATGGTTATTTTAGATACTTATTGGGGGGAATGAACTATTTAACTAATGAAATGTAATTTTTTTTTTTTGGTTTCGTAATTTAATCATGCAAAGGAAAAAAAATTCTTCTTACTAAGCAAATACTATGAATTTGTTTAAAATCCTCAGTAATGAATTAGAACACTAAGAATTTCTTTCCATTTGTCAATCTGAGCAACAGTATCTTTAAAACCTTTGCTTTTGAAAAATTAGCATATTTTCATGCAAAGTAACTTCTTAACCAAAGGACTCATTACTCAGAATTTTTCACATGTATAATGCAAACACGAGTTAATTTCTGGTAAAGAAATTTCCATTGGGAAAACCCTTGTACTAGCTGGCTTATAGTTTTCGTGTGCCCTGCAATTAATCAAAACCTTGCCCAATCAAAAATATGATAATTTAACTAAATTTTAGTTTTATATTAAATATCAAATCAGATTCACATTCATCTTTTCAGTTATTATCAAATATCTTCTTTATGAACTTTATAAATTTAATATTGCAATATGTATAATAAAACTTTTTTCTGTTCAGGCTGTGTTAAGTTACATAGAAAAATGGTCGCCAGAATTTTGATTGCAAACTAGCAATGGGTTTCTGCAGCATTTTTCGTAGCTCATGTAAAAGTATTTTCCATTTCAGCTAGTATTCTAATAAATATATGGTTATGTAATAAATTTAAATCATAATTCGTGCGACACATGATAAATGTTGTAGCAATAAAAATTGCCTTAAAATTGAAACTATTCCATTGTATTGGGAATTATACAGAACTATCAATATATTCGAAAACTATTATTTCATTGAAAATTTATGAATTGCATAGAAAAATCATAAACAGAAGTTTTACCTCAGTGGGAAGTTTCATCTTTGATATTGCCAGAGCATTCATCATCATTAATGTTATGCAGGAAATGCTCATAAATAAGTTAAACTAATATTGCATAATCCTACTTTATTTTTTAAAGTCATAAAAAGGCTTTATGTAGGCAGGTAATTATGAAATAACTTAAATTTTAAAATATTCCCCATGTTTATACAGTTTAGTCATAATCATATCAATGCGTAATAATATGGAACATTGTTATTTATACTGCATTGTTATGTAGACTATTTTATGCAAAGAAATTGCAAGAAAAACCTAGCAGGTATATTTGAATACAAAAACTAGGGAAGAAGTGGGTACCATTGGAGGAATATCTCCTAATTTAAGGGGGGGATGGAAAATTGGAAGTGATCTAGGCAAGGGAGTGCTGGGGGCAGAGAGAATCACAAGAAGGAGGTTAATGGGGGACCTGCAATGACTTACCTGCAACTAGGAAAGGAATTTGAGCATGGCCACCATTAATTTTACACAAATGTGTAGGTGTGACAACAAAGAAAGAACAGTGTAACACTTTCTGAATACGACCACTGCCAATATAATTCTAGCTGTCAAGCAGAATATGACAGTGATAAAAAATTTTCTCTGAATTGTCCTCCAAAGTTCGACTTTTAAACTGAGAACAAAAGTAAGATTCTGTGCAAGTAAAAATTTTCTTGCCCGTATTTAATTACATCCTTCCAAAACTTCTAGTATTTTTGGCAGCTAAAAACTCACTGCCATAAATTCATTGCACTTCATGGGGAAAAAGCCCTTTGACGTATGGGTTGGGTGAAGGCTTTTCTATTCTCTCAACTTGATCATCAAAGGGCTTTTTTTCCCCCAGAGAAAAACAGATACTTTCAGTTAGCATTGATCTTTATGATAGGCTTATTATTAAAATAAAATTCTCAAAATCCAAAGAATTTTCCACTAAAATTGTGGTTCAGTTACATAAAAGAAATTCCGGAGCCCTCTCATTTAAGAGCTTCAGTATGTTTTACAGATGGAATTGAGTTTTATCTCAAAAACTGAGAAGTACCAGAGCCGGGCTGTAGTGAGCATTAACTTTGATTCAGGCATTAACTTCATAATTGTGTGACAGAAGTGAGATAAAAATTACGTGTTTAGTTGGCAATTTCATTCTACATCACCAATAGTGTATAGTGGAAGCTAGCTAATTTTATGATGATAGTTGCGAATTTGAACTTTTCCAGATATTGCAAACAAAAAGCAAAATTTTCCAATTATGGAATTTGTGAAGAAATGTGGAAAAGCGATAATGAATGAAGATGATATAACAGAAGTTTTTCATTGTGATGACAATGCCCTAATCATCAATGAACTAATGGAAGGGAAAACTGTAGTAGGGTTCTAAATCCAGAAAATATTGTGACTGATAGTGAAGAAAGTGACAGAGAAGTTGCTGACAATGAAAAAATTTCGATTGACAGTTAACCTTAGCTCTCTGTTTGGAATTCTTGGCATGTCAATTACAGTATGTAACAATTGAACTTTGCAGTTGAAGGAGAAATTATGAGAGATAGAGTTAAGGATAAAGTATTAATCCGAAAAGCAAAGCAACCTGCATTGAAAGAAATGTTTAGTAAAGGAAACAAATAAATATCCCCCCCTTGAATTTTGATTCCCTTATTTTATGATTTCTACATGTTATCTTACTAGATTTGCTGATGATCTGATATCAGTAAAATTCGCAAATCCAGAATTGCCAAAGTACCGATGAGTCTTTGGGCTATAATAATATTAATTTTGAATCCAATATTGATTTTAAACAAAATATAATATTTCACACATTGTTTAAGTATTCTGTAATTGTGCTGAAACAAGTTTTTATGCTTGAGGAATGCCACAAACAAAACTGTTAAAATTCACTGGCAGAAAAGAGTTATATTGCATTTATGAATCTCAAAAGGACTCCAAGCAAGAACAAGTAACAAAATGTAACTGCTGTTCTCCACAGAAAAGAAGCTTACATGAAAGAACAGAAGTGGTACACTAAATGATCTGAATTGCTTTATGTAACAATATGTTTTGATATTGAGAAGCTTTTAGAAATGTAATTAAACTCTTGTTTACTTGTGCTGCAGATAGTCATGTTATACCAGCATTACATTCTGAAAGTGAGAATTTTCCTCCCAAATTTCTGTCTTCAGTTTATAGTAATTATTTATATATTTTACATTTTGTAGCATACTTGCTAAAGAGCAGATAACTTTGATACATTTTGTCATCGTTAACTTAGCAAATTAAACAACTTATCCCTAAAATATCAATCTGTGATTTGAAAGAAAAAAAAAAACTATTTGCAGGAAGCAGTAGACACTGTATATGTAAAATAGAAAGTATGTAAATGAAAATTTCATTTTTAATTTCCAATGGACTGTTTATTCTCTATTTTAATTTGTTATTTCCCCTTTCTGTCTAAAACTCTGTAAACTTTGGCATTTCAAAATAAATCACTGTCATGTGATTTTTGCAAGACCCTCATAATGCAGATACTTACATAAGACTTTTAACGAATAATAATTTTAGAATGGTATTAAATAGCTAATCAAAGTAAAGTTAGACCAAAACCAAATCATTTTGAACCAAGATTTCATCTTGGATTTGTGGTAGTCATTATCTGCTTTGCTTGCTAGAGATACTGCTGTTTACTGCTCTTTTTAATGCTACATCTAAAACACGTCAGAGTTCTTCAAGAACAATTTCACTTAATGTGCTGAGTTATGTGTGTGGCTGCATAAATCTGGAATAAAAGAAATGTTTAACTGGCCTTAATGACTGCTACTGTGTTTCTGCATCAAAATTTAAATCATTATATACATTTATATAAACATCCTGGAAGGTATTAATTTATTTGTTGCTTATTATTATTATTACTACATGTTGGCTTGCTTTGAAAGCAGAAAAACAAAGTTCTTAATTAATTACCTTCATCTAGAGCCTGCTTGGCAATTGATAAAAATATATAAATATGAAAACAGTACAAACATGTTAAGGTATCCGACTACATTCTAATCGTGAATTTTGTTGAAATTTTTTACAAACTTTTTATTACTTTATCTTAAAGCTTATATAATAAGCTTCCCAAAACTACTATTATTTTGTCTCTCTTGTAGTTAGAAATAGAATTATGGCTGTTCTTGTTCTATGCTATATGTTTCTGTTTAAGAACCAGGAAGCTGAGGTACATAAGAGTTCTCTAAATGACTTTAAAATGAGAATTTTTCATTTGAATACTTTTGAGGATATTCACATGACGATTTTGAACCTTTTTATTTGTTACTAAATGCTTGGGAGCGCGATTAGTTTTGCAATTTAATGTTCATACTCGTCAGCGTATTCTTTTCTTTCTGTTTCATTGCATCAAACCTATTTTTTAAAAATTGATTTTTTCACTTTTTCTTTTATATAAACAATTTTAACTTAAAGTATTAGCATAGTAGTTTTATGTAACTTTCCACAAATATTCTGTGAAATATTGTGAATTAAATGAGTTAAAAGTTTAGGTTAAAAGGTCGTGGGAACATATCTAGTAATCTTGAATTTTAGTACATTTTTAACCTAGAATGTAAGGAAAAATCAGTAGATAAAAAGCAGGAAGACACCTGTTTCTATCAGGTGTCTGTTTATCACCTGTTTCTATCAGGTGTTTATCACCTGATAGAAACAGGTGATAAACATATTATCAAATTATACTTTGATAATATGTTTATCACCTGTTTCTATCATTTCAAGTAGTATTCTGTTAAATAACACAAAAATAGATTTGTTTATAGTATTTTCCAAAATTTGATGTCAAACGTAGCCGAATACCTTAAAATAGGAATATGTTGTAAGGAAACTGCAGTTCTTAGAAAGATGAATTATAAAGCTTTACTAACACTAGGAGACAGTAAAATTCACATTTTTATCATAATTTATGTCCTTTCCTCGTATTTGAATTCCTTTGAATCCTTTTCGGCAGTTGAAGTAGAAAAACATTGTAAAAAGTAATATAAAAAAGGAAGCATGAATATTGGACAATGAATATAAAATATATCTCATTAGAGGACGGAATATTTTCAGTTCTTTAAATAGGTTAATAAGGGAGAAATGCATATTTTATGTGGAAAATGGAGAAATGCATAATACACATGAACTGGAACTGCACATCAACAGTGAAAAGTGACATCTGAGCTTTTCACAACCCTTGAAGATGGGGTCACTGCACTGTCCCTAGAATGAAGTATAGAATAGAATGAATCTCTATAGGATGCTCCCAGACCCTTGACACTGAGGAGTAAAGAATCTAAGACTCAGTAACTTTTGAAATGTTGTACCCCATGTGTTGAGCTCTAATAATCGTTCTATATTCAGACTGTTTATTCTAGTTAGATAGCCATTATGATAATTTTCAAAAGATATTTAAAAACCAATAAAAGTTGTGACAGCTAACCTGATTTTTTTATATATTTTTAACATGATGCGAGGAAAACTATTTAATTTACATGTGCTATTTCCATGACTTTTGGTCTGTCATTGTAAGTATAATATGTTTGTCTATTGCTTATGTTCATTTTTCTTTTTTATACAGTACAAAGTCTGAAATCTGGTTATCCAGTATCCAGAATGATCTAGTGGGTGTACTTGCAGATTTCTAGTATACACGCACATACACACAAATCTTAACGAATTTCTGGAATGGAGAATATAATACTTAACAAAAAGAAACGTATGTGCCATAAATGCTGTCTTTCTCCTGACTGAGATCCATGCATGTTGCTTTCAGACTCCTGCTAGCTGGGGAATCGCACTGCGGCAAATGGCAATACATTGATTAACACTGTATTGATATTGATCACACTCTTCATCTTGAATAGCTGTGGAGAGTGTGCATTTTTCTATTTGAACTGAATAATAAGTGAAGCCTCAGTGTTGCGATGTGTGCGTGTCATCATACTGGGTTTAAACTGATGACCTAAATCCAGAAATTTCCGAAATCTCCAACGTGCCAATGATTCCTGATCTTTGGCTTTGTACTGCATTATCTTTTTCAGTAGTGTTTGTGTATTTAACCTCTTGAGGACCAGCACGTGAATAACGAAGTGCAACCATGGGCCCAAACCCTCAGAAATGAAAAGTTGTGACTTCCCACGCATTTTCAGTAGTTAAGCCTACTTTTACAAAAAATTCATATTCAGCATTTTAATATAATGACCTCAATTTTTGTAGTTACGTACTTCATATACTAATTATTAATATGTATTAATAAAAACAATATCACATTAATAGAAATAAATGAAATGTGTGAAATACTAAAATTATAATTATAAGCATGAAGACAAATACTATACGCATGAAAACAAAATTACAAATTCGAAATATGAAAGAAAATTAAGCAATAAATATCTGTATATAATTAAATTCCAATTTAATAATTCTGCTATGTGTGGAATAATTCAAAACAAGAATCAACAGACAGGACAATGATGACTTTTTTCACCGAGCATGTCGAGCAAGTAAGATGCATCAGGAAAGCTGATATCTTTCCCCTTCTGTAGTTATGCTGTGAAGTTACTTTTCAATTAACCAGGAAAGTCTATGTTAAGTTTTAAACTAAATATATAAAAGGACAATTGGTCTGAGTTTTTCCGTCACTGAAGTTTGGTGACGTTACACCCGCTATAGTCAGCTAGATGTGTTTTCCCACATTCTCCTAACAAAGGAAAAAAAAAAGACATTGAGCTGGATGCATTTTCCCACATTCTAATAATGAAAACCGCAAAGAATAAAAATTAAGACAACAAAAAAAAGGAATTCCTTATGAAGTAAACACGCCGGTGTCTCTTTAACTTAAAGAGCTGTGATTTCCAATGTTTTTACATCAATAGATCTATCAAAACTAGAAGCACAAAACAGAAACTGATGCTCATACATGAAGGTCAAAAGCCAATGTGGAAACCAATGTGGAAAGACTTAACCAATGTGGAAACCGTTACCATTTAGCACCATCTACTGGCATTTAAAATACTAAAAAAAAATTGCTCCATTTTGAAGTTACATGTATGCGTATATGTGACGCTGCGCTGGTAAGAATGGAATTGTTGCATCGCGTATATGCGACGCTAATCCTGAACGGGTTAAGTACTTATGCACTTATGAGTGTATGGTATTGACATTTTTTTCCACCTTTCACCCAACTGTAATTTATTCCTAATTTCTTATGTTTTTCTTATTTTTATTCTTATGTTTATACTTTTTATCAGTTTTCATATTGACTCTTCATGAAGGAAATTCATTTTATTAAACACTGTCTTTATCTGCTTTCAAGGCAAGCTTAAAATTACATATATACTTGTCTTTCCAAATAAGGAACCCCTTTATTTAATGGCTAATTCGTTTGGTTCCAGACCCTTTGAATAGGGACCTTAATTCTTATTAAGGAACACTCTATTTAAAGGACACTGGAGAAAAGAGTCCAAAATAAGACAAAGTTAGAGAAATAAATAAAAACAGCAATACTCTTATTGGTAATTTTTTAAGTATTGTGACGATAGTTTTCACCACAATACTCCAAACTTGTCAGACGGTTCATTAAAGGAAGGTCAAAGACTTTAGTAAATGCATCTTTTGTAGTTTTAACGAGCTACTTTTCGTAGACAGCAGTTGACTCAGTTCAGAATCATCCTGTTGAGACTCAACAGTCTCTGCAAAGCATGTTACATCCAGCTTACCAATGGCCGCAATTCATGACAATGCTTCTGCCATATATTTTTCTATCTAGGAGTGTGTTGTGTGTCAGTACTGAATTGGGTAATACAATTCATATGTCTTATCTGCCTGGGGGATGAAGTATCTGAATTTCTTCTAAGTAAAAATATTAGAGGTTCATGATCTGTGTATATTGTAGAATGTTTTGCCTCGAAATTATGTTACAGCGAAACAGCGAAATAGGTAGCGAATAATTCTCTACCATCTGTGTTGTACTTAGTTTCAGCTGGAGTTACTTTCTTGGAGAAAAAAAGCTAGTGGTTGAAAATGTTTTATCACATAGCAAATGCAAAACATATCCAATAGCCACATCTGAGGCGTTAACCATTAATGACATCCACTTACCAGGAGCATGGTAATCAAGTGTCACTGCATTTGCTAAATCAGTTTTACATTTCTCAAAGGCCGTAGTTTTTCCGCGTCGAAAGAATATGACATTTATTGTTTTTCTTAAAATCTTTCAAAGGAGAATGAAGTGGTTCTTAGGTAGTTGCTGCCTTAGACGAAAATCGGCAATAAAAATTCAACATTGTCAAAAATCTCTTTTATTCGGACATTGTTACTGGTTACTTAGGGAAGTGAGAAATTATTGCAGTTTTTTCAGGAAGGGATTGAATACCAGAAGGGGTAATTAAACACCCAAGAAATGAGACCGATGACTTTTCAAGAATACATGAAGCAGGATTCAGTTTTAACCCGTATGTCTTCAGTCTCTCAAAAATTAAACGAAGGTGGTTTTCATGCTCGTTTTCATCCGCTGAAGCCACAAGTAAATCATCGAATTAGGGAATACACAAATCTAAACCAGATAATACTTGATGAATAAATCTTTGTTTTGGCCTGCATTTTGTAAACCCAACGGTATTTGAAGAAATTCAAATAATCCAAATGGGGTGGTCACAGCTGTTTTGTGCATGTCCTCTAGATTAAGAGAAATTTCATGGTACTCTGTAGCCAAATCGAGTGTTAAAAAGTATTTTCCAAAAAAATATCTGTGTACAATCTTGATATGTGGTACAGGATACCAATCAGGGATAGTCATGGCATTCAGTCAGCATTAATCACTGCGAGGTTACTAGTCACCATGAATTTTACAGACCATGTGAAGAGAGCTAGCCGAAAAGCTTTTGGAGGGAGTCGAATGATTCCATGTGACATAAGGAACTCAAACTCTTGTCTTGCCACTCAGAATAAATCTGGAGCAACATAAGTATTAGTGAGTTCGATATACCCAGCTAGTAATCTGTCAAATTTAGAATCACTAAGAAGTACAGATATGCCTGAATCAGAAGAATTCCCAAGCAATTTACCACATGATAACAAATTAGTTTTAGAATCAATAAGGGAATTATTGGCAACTCCAAGTAATCTATATCTGTTATGGAGATCTACACCTATAATTAGCTGATTTACACCTGCAATGACAAATAACCAAGTAAAGGTACGACATAAATTTAAATTCAGAATAAGGCATTTAGGGCCAAATGTGGAAGTCTAATTCCATTGGTGTCAAATAAGACCAAATTCTCGGAAAGCGTAGAATGCAGAGCATACTTTTTTGGTAATACCAACACTTCAGCACCATTATCAATTAAATATTTTGTTTTTGCAAAGGGTTCAGCCAAGAGTATATCATTCACCTGGTGGTCAGTATCTTAATGAAAGGAACACGGAGACTGACATTTCCTTGTGTGTGCCCCAAACTTTACATGATAAAAACAAAGCTTGTTTGTTCGCTCTTTATAACGGTTAGTACGATCGTGTGACCTGTGTGCCAGTTCGATTGCCAAAATTTACTCTTAGCACTGCGAGAATTACGTCCCAAAGGTAGAGGTTAGCTCACTAACATCATTTGTGCTACTTCGGGTCCCAAATGAGTAGGACCAGATTCACTAAGCTGAGGGGTCACAATAGCTCTATTCACATAAGAATGAGATGCAGGCTCACTATTCTTATCAGTAACCATAGTCAATTTACTCAAATCGTCTTCATAAAGAGCAGTTAAAGTGGACTGTGTATTATTAGGAAGCCTTGCAAGCCTCAAAAATCTTAGGAAGGGTTCACCTGCAGTGTCACCATCTAAAGTGTGCATATGAGTCAATACCCACGAAGCTGTAAACTACAAAAAATCGGTTCCCGGTTTCATTCAAATTGAATCTAATCAAAAATTTTTCCAATAGTGTTTCAAGAATTCTCTTAAACTGCAAGCTTGCCTTCTTTCAATCCATCATAAGGGATACAAGTGAACAGTTATCAAAAATTGAACTTGAGCTGTATAAGCTTCATCTTGAACTTTAATTCATATCCAAAATTCATTGCCATTGAACAAAAGTCTTGGTCTAGAACTGAGAATGTGGTTAACTGTCATAAAAACACCCTTGTATTTAAATTCCAAAAGCTTCTTTTACAGTCTTCCAATTTAAGTAGTTCAGAAAATTTCCCCATTGTAAATATTAAGCCAGTAGCTAATATTTCTAGTGTTAGTTTATTAGAAGAACAAGAGAAAATTCTGAAATATAATTTCTCACAAACCTCAAAACCCTCGATTCCAAAGATTTTGGTTCCTATCGAAAAAGCTTTCAAATTCAGTAAAGTTTCAGATATACAAAAAGAAATGATTAGGCATCTTAGTGCCCATAATGTGAAATTTAACAATAAGACTTTGAAACCAAATCTCTAAACATGAGCGAAAAAGTTACAATGTGCAAATATTTGTGTACAAAATTTATTCTAACCTGCATATTATCATCTCAAAGGCCGACAAAGGTGGCCAGATAGTCGTCATGGACGAGAACACTTACACTGATGGTGTCACTAAACTCTTAAATGAAGGACCATATAATCTGATCCCTAAAGACCCTTCACCTTCGGACCTCTCAAAAATAAAAACTGCAGTCAAATCTTCACAAATCTTTTTCATCAACTTAAAACAGTCGCTTATCCCATCTATTGTAAATTGTGCCAGATTATATGCTCTTCCCAAAATTCATAAAAGTGGTATTCCTTTCTGCCCTATTATATCAAATTTAGGCACTGCCTCATACCCATTAGCTAAATATTTAGTTTCTAGATTTTCAACTGTATTAGATAATAACATTTACACCATAAAAAATTAAATAGAGTTTGTAAAAAAAAGTTAAAAGCATTTCTCCTAGAAATTTACTCATGGTTTATTTTGATGTAAAATCATTATTCACGAGTGTTCCAGTGAAGTGTTCATTAAGATGTCTAGAAACCAGACTTTGTGAATTTCATTTCTCTTGCATCGAAATTGATGAGCTAATTTCTCTCACTCAACTCTGTTTGAAACAAACGCATTTTGTTTTCCAAAATAAGTATTACAAGCAAACTGAGGGGATTATCCATGGGAAGTACCCCCTCAGTCCCATCATGGCTGATATCTGCATGCATTATTATGAATCAGAATTATTTGAAACTTTAAACTTCCCGGTATGGTTCCACTATGTAGATGATACTTTTACCCTGTTTGACGGTAACGAAGATGGTTTAAATAAAGTTCTTTCGATAATGAATTCCATTGATGCTGCTATTCAGGTCACTTTTGAAATTGAGGCATGCAATTCTCTTCCGTTCTTTGACATTTTGGTCACACGTAACACATCCAACTTCAGTACTACAGTTTACTATAAACCTTCATCGGTTTGCCTTCCACCACACTTTAAATCATGTCATCCGGGGGGGGACTGAAATGTTTTACCTGCACTTCAGGTTTGCTTCTCCAAACTGGCTCTTGATCAAGAACTAATTTATTTCAAAGCCGTAGCTGTTGACGGGATATTCGCCCAACATTATTAATCAAGCAATTAATCCTCATCTCAATACACCGAAAGGCATACTCTTGTTTTAGGAGATTATAAGAATTCTGTTGTCATTCTTTTGTTTCCATCAATTAGTTATAAAATTGCACTTATTTTACAGAAATTTAACTTTCGGGTAGTTTATTCTCCTATCAATAAAATTCCGAGTGTCATAGTTAAGGACACCATTCTGGATATGAATTCCTGGGGTATTTACAGGATTCCTCGTCAGTGGGGTTTAATTTACATTGTCAAACTAAGAGAGCCTTAAAATCGCATTAAGGAACATGAGGCATATGTTAGGAAAAAGGAAACACAGAAGTCTCAATTGCCAACATTTTTAGTCCAAAAATCAACACTTTAAATTTTTCTTAAGCCAAATTGATTTAAAAAACATCTTCCATTGATGAATTAGAATTTGTAGAGGCATTTCATATTCAAAAATACCTTTGTGTTCTAATTAATGACCCTAATTCCAATCCATCTTTACCTTCAGCCTTTAAGGAAATTATGTTTTAGTTTTCTTGTTTCATCAATAGATGATGCCAGTCACATAATCCTGTCTAGCCATTCTTATTGTATCTTATCTCTTTCATTTGCGTTTTGGCTGCTGAGGATGATGGTTTGGTAAAAACCATTGAAAGTAGTCCTGTGAAAATTTGCAAATATAAGGATGATTTTTGTTGTTTGACTTTGAAATTATAATTATAGCTGTCAAGCAGAATGAAACTGAGCGAAAAAATTTCCCCCGAATCTGATCTGATGACAATATGCGATTAAATGTAAAGTCTGCATAAGTGACAATTTTTATCCCCCGTATTTGGTTACATAGTTCAAGTCTTCAGAAGCTGTGCATTGAGAGGTCACTAGCACTGGACATGAAAGACAAAGTTAATCACTGTCAAAACTTTTGGGGACAAAACATTTTACCCACTTTCATAAATTTGTTGCACAACCTGGAAAATAAGCCTTTGACAAGTGAATGGGGACTTTTCTTTCCTTAAAAGTCTCAACCTTCGTCAAAGCATTTGTTCTCCAGAGAAAGATAGGCATGAATTTGGAAGTTATAATCAATTTTAGAGGTATATTTATTTTTAAAATAAAATTTTTGTGCTAAAATTGTGTTTCACTTACATAAAAGAATTATTGGAGCCCTCTTATTTATTGCTGTGGTGCGCTCCAGCTAGAATCACGATTTACCTTAGAAACTAAGAAGTACCGGAGCCAGGCTTCGGTGGGTTTCGGCGCAATTTAAGCTCTGTGTAATATGGAAGAAGAGACTAAGCAATGACTTGTAACTGGGAAGGCCACAAAACCCCGAATGCTTCAAACGCATCCATCTAAAAGCTTTGATCAATCCAGTGGCATCACAATAAAAAGTCATGATGCAAAGCATAATGTCAGAATGGTTGCTTGCGCTTGATGAAACAATGTAAAAAAAGATAGGAAGATTCTGCTATTTCTTAAAAATTTGCTAGCCCACCTATCAAATGTAAAATCCCCACATAATGCAACATCAGTATTAGAGCTTTGGACCAAGGTATAATTAGCATCATCAATGTTCAATAAAGAATATTGACTGCCATTCATTTGATAACAAAAGCTATTAAGTCCATATCCTAAAGTTGTGTTCAGCACTGTTTTAAGAAAGGAGGCTTTGACATTCCAGTTTCGAGTGTCCTTAGTTATTACTGATGAAAATGAATTGCATGAATTTGTCGTAATCACTGGCAGGGCTCAAATGCAAAAATATTTAGGTATGGATGAAAACTTGTATACTGAAGACACTGATGATGAGGTGAAATCTTTTATTTCAACTGTAGTTGATGATGTGAGCTTTAACAAAAATAGCTTGGAAAGCATTGAGCAAGATGCAGAAGAGCCACATAAAATGTGTGACATAAAAAACTATGCAGAGGTCTTAAGATACACCTCTCAATTTAAAAAAATCAGAACTGTTGTTGACAGTGAAGGACTTAAGATCAGTGACTTTAATATCCAGATGGGGAAAAAATGCTTGCAGTCCACAAATTTCCAAAGAAAGCTGTGCCATGCATTTTCAATAACTTTCTGCGAGTTCTGTTGTTCATTTCATACATTTTTGCAATAATTTATTTTTTTAATTAAGAATTTTCATTAACTTCAAATAAATACCAGTGAATATGTTAGCTGTTACTATGTTACTCCCATCAAAAAGTCATTAACTTTTGGTGACTATGTAGAGCATTAGTGAATTTATTGCAACTAATCTTTCACCAAGCAAATACACAAAAGGATAAGCCATTTTCAAAATAGGGGCATACTAAGAATTCTAGACAAGAGAAACCAATCAATAAAATTTTTAAAAGCAAGAGACATCGGTAATAAAACACCTTTTTAAAAAAGTATTTTTTTGCTCTGTAGTTCTCTCCATATTGATCTCTTTCCACTTCAAGAAACATCAGAGAATTGCAAAAACTCGGCTTCCATCAAATGTGTGTGGCCAAAGTAGCTATTTGCTATATGCACATACCTGGGTTTCCACATAAATATTTTTTGGCAACATCATTGGATTACCATATAACTATTTTAATGACGTACTGCTGCGCTTCATGAATACTTTATGTGCAGTTTTTGGGGGAGGATGCAAATAATCAGAAGATATCCAGTAAATGTATGCTGTATTATGTACAACATGCAAATTGATATTTTGCTTTTGCTTAAAGTATTGGACTTGAAACATAGCAACTTGAAAACTACCATTAAGCATTAAGTTTTGATTACCAGTTATGCACAAAATCTCAGTGCAGAGGCAAACCAATTTTCTCATTTTTTTTTTTATTTCCTTATGTGTATATGTTTCACAATAACATATTTTTACCTTTTCTCCCAGATTATCAGATACTTGAATTCAATGAAAGGAATGTTTATCCTTTATTTTTCAGCTGTAACTAATTTTGTATTATATTTTTAGGATGTCGGTGGTGGTTGGTGGGAAGGTAGAAATAGTAATGGAGATTGTGGTTTATTTCCATCAACATATGTTGAGGTAACTGAATTTTTATGTAATTTTGTAATTTTTCCATTACTATTTGTCTGGGCACAAATGAAAAATAATTTTAGAAGTTACCATTTATGTTTTCCAGTGTTTATACAAAAATCTTTAATTCTGTTTCAAAGTAATGTTATGATTTTACAGATTCTGAACAATTCTGTATCTGATGGATCTGGCCAATCATCACTTCGTACATCTGAATACTCTGCTGATGATATGCAGGTATTAAGTAGGCAAGAGAATGAAGCAACTCAGGACTGGGAGGATAGCTGGGATGAAGATGTTGGTGCTAATCAGGTATCTAATGTTAACTTATTTTAATAGCTATAATGATTCTAAGGTAAATTACAGAAAATTATGTATAATTATATTTTCTATATTTGTATTCTTAATTCTTGGCTGCCCAAAGGGAAAGTGGTCAGTGACTCTGACTGCAGTAACAAAGGGCCCTGGTTTGAATCCCGGAGAAGGCAGGGATGTAAATTGGCTATCACTTCATAGGAGGCAGTGGTGGCACACCTATAAGGTGTTTCCGTAATAAACAGATCACTACTTCTGACCTTAGTAGTGACCAATGCCTTATAAACAGCTAGAGCCCAGCATTGGGAAAAAATAGTATTCTTAATTTTCTTTCTTTTCTTAGAAATCTTTAAAACTTGGTGCACTGGAAAGCTTTCGTAATGCAAAATTAAATGAAAAAAGGTTATAATTTCTTCTCATTTCCTGAAAATATTTTTCATGAAATCTACATTCTACCAGTTTTGCAAATTTTAATTATAGTGTTAAGGTACTTAAAGTGGAACAAACTCATTAGACTTTCTCAATTCTGCTTGTATTCATAACTATGTAATAGCTGTGAATATAATAGGATGATAATGCTCATGAAAGCATTAAACATTTAATGGCTGTGAATGCATTAATTATGTAATGGTTATGACTACATTAATCATTTAATTGTTATGAATACAAGTACAATTTAGAAAAAAGTCTATTAACTGTATGTCACTAGTCTAACATTATTACTGAAATTTGCAGAGGTATTTCAACATAGAATGTATTTCACGAAATAAATTTCCATTGATGTAAGAAAAATTATTACTTTTTCTTACTTTGTTTAATAGTACAAAATGTTTGTATACATTCAGTTTTGAATAAAAACTCTCTTCCTAGAAAGGACTACATCATTATTAGATCATCTCTATATATATAAAGAAGAATGTCTGTGTGTTTGTTTGTTTGTTCGTGATACACTCAGTCACTACTATAGCCTATCATCACCAAACTTTCAACAATTCTTTTTTTTGGGTCCTGGGAAAGGTTGACGTCCACTTTTTTCCAAAAAAAAAAATTTCAATGTACATATATTTTACACAAATTTAACGAACTTCTAATTAAAATATCAGCAATCTGAAAGGTTTGCATTGCCACTCTGAAAAAGTGTAAGAGGATGTATGTTGCAAATTTTATCAGAATACTCAGTAATATAAAAAAATTGTGTTGCCACTCAGGAAAATGTAATTATATTAATTTGTCTCAAATTTGGTAAGAAGCTCGGCTGTTTAAGAGAAATGTGTTGCGCTGCCCAAATTAAAATATTTTAAAGTGTGTTATCATTCAGCAAAGTTTAAAATATTTAATTTTTCACACAATAACACACATGCATCACATGCATTTTGTTTGCTTTTTAAAGTCAATTTGTAATAGTTGTCACAAATCGTTACTTTTGCTATGAAATTAGTTATGCCACTAGGGGAAAATCAGTTGTTCAATTCACACCTTAAGCATGATAAAAAAATGGGGGGCATCACAAGCTTCAGAAACAAACTGACAATGAGAAGCAATACTGGAAAACATTTGAGTATGTACTGCTCAAGCTTGTTCCTATGAAATAAACAAGCAACAGGAAGCAAGATTGGAAAATATTTGAGTACGTACTGCCTCGATCTAGACAAATGCTGCGCTGTGATTTAAATCTTAGTGCATTCCATTATGATTATAGTCTTCATCCAAGTGTGGTCATTGGAAAGATGGATAAATTATGTGTTACAGAGCCCTAGGAATGTTGCTATTTGGGTAGAAAAGAGAAATTGCCTGCACCAGATTGAAAAAAAGTAGTATTGTGTATCGAAAATCATTTCAATAAAGAGAATTAAAACACAAACACTTCCTTTCCTTTAAGTAGCACTACAATGCATGCCGTAACAGCTAGTATGGTATAGAGTAGGTTTTGTTGCCAACTGATAATGACATGAAGCAAATGTAAACTGTCATCCCAAACTAAATTTGCAGAAACAAGGATTATTCTGAAGGTGTATAAAGCAATCTTCTTGATTTTTTTTAATGATGAAAAGAAAGGGGGTAACTCATTTTCAATATTCAATCGAAATTTTCCTAACTTAACCAGAATATAAAAGTTAAGGTATTATGTGATTTATCTTTAAGCAAGTTGCCTTTATAAATATTTGCTGTCAGTGAAAATCAACAACTGAAGCTAAAATTTGATTTTTTGTAAAATATTTCTTTACCACTGTTAAAGACTTCAGAAGGCATACCTGCCAACTTTTACGAATTTTTCGTAATTTTTACGAAAATGCGTTTGTCTTTACGATTTTACGATCGTAATCCATTTTTTATGATTTTTTTCCTTTTTCAAGTGTTTTTAGTGATTTTTGTCGAAATTTTAGAATTTTTTGCCAATTCAGCGATTTTCGCCAATTGCATCGTGTTTTACCGCCAACTACCGACTACTTCGAATCCAGTAACCTGCAGTTTCTCCCAACTCGCCGCTTAACCAGCCAATCCAATGCGCTGAACTTGCTTCTCCCACTCTTTTCTTTGTGGGCGCCAGATTATTTTTTTCGCGTTCTCTTCAGCAGCAAGGGAATTACTCAGCGAGCGTGGATTGTCGCATTCT